>NDXB01007999.1:29678-85541 GCA_002631895.1 Agapornis roseicollis | reverse complement strand
ACATTCCTATGGTATTGATTTGCCTGCAGCGACAGGTAAAACTGGCATTCACATCACAGCCCTGCAGAGGACAAACACCTTTTTGCTGTGCTCTTTTTGCAGTGTAACCTCCCCACTACTGCTTGAACGATAGGCGAAGCTGCGCAGCCAGTGGGTTTTCAAAGAAGCAGTGACTGATGTGTCATACATCAAAGCTACATCTAGGACAGGCTTCCCTATCTGAACCTGGCTCCAGACTATCTCCACTTTGATTATAGTCATGAAGGACTCAGCATTCAAATCCTGAGTTCTTAGTACCCAGACAAGGACAATATTTATTTCACTTTTCTCCCTTCTGCTCATACGCTGTCATGAAAAGAATAGTGATATCAATTTACATTTATACACACTTCTGCAACAGCAAATTATCATACTCATCAGATTAATGTTCCATATTTATAGATCTATCAAGGAAACTTCTTAATCAGCAGTGGGGAAGCCCAAACCTCGCTGTTTTAGCAATTTGCCAAGAGCCTAAGGCCTGCACAGAATTTGCATCTTATATTTACACAACATGCTTAATTAAAACAAGCATGCATATCTATGGTATTTTGTTCTATTTGCTCCTAACCTGACAGCTGAATAGTAGCTATTAGGGTTTCCCAGTTTTCCTCATCCCCTCCTCTGCTTTGTGTATATGAACATTTAAAACCAAAGGCACAGTTTGGAAGATGGGAGCAGGCAAATGCTTATGTGCAGAACACTGGCAGAGAGAGAAAACTCAGGTCCTATTTCTCAGTGAAAACCGCATTTGGGGACTTTAAAAGTTCACCTAATCTGCAAGAATGTGAAGAGTATTTGTTTCATGTGGCTATCTTGAGCCAAATTGACCCAACAGGATATACAGTTTTCAAACTAAATGTGTTGATTTAAATAGCAAATTGAGGTGAGTTTGTTCCTACTAGATTTTGTGTCTCCTCCTGTTCTCAAATTTATTTCCACCCTTGATTTTCCAGCTATCCTCAATGAATTTGCCACCTTTTAAGATGTAATACAGCACTAAAATGGAGCTTTAAGTAACAGAACATTTGAAAGCACAGAAAGTGGAATCCAAGAGCAATTCATGTTACCTGCCCTGTACACTGACATTCAGAGTGGATAAATATTTTTGGAGATGTCTGCTTTACCATAGTTATAAAGCTGGTTTAGGATATTAGATTAGACAGATGAATTAGATTTACTAATGTATAGAAGCTACTTCTGACTCAGGAAGTCTGAGCTAGAGGTGGTGGGTATCTGACAGCACACAGCATGTTGGTCTATTTTCTTTCAGTGTTTCTTATTAGGAATCCATTTTTGGCCATGGAGAAGAGACAGGTTGCTGAGCTAGGCAGATCGTCTCAAGTCCTTATTAACTTTTAGGTGGCAGAAATTTGCTGCTATAATTTGGACATTTAGCTGGGAATACCACAAAAATGAACTGAAGGTTCAGCCAAATGAGTTCTGTCAGGAGCCAAACCCTTTCTTGACTGAAGTGAATTACACTGCAATGGCTTGGATGGGAATAGCACATTTAGGACTTGTCTGCCCAAAGGCTTGTACTCACTAGATTCAAGTTTACTTGGGAGTGATCTGCATCTCAATTAGGTTCTTTTTCTGTACTAAGTGTGAAGGAAATATTGCGTACTACTTACAAGAACCCTTGTGTGACTGCATTTGTGCTACACATTGAAATGTCAATCCCCAACTGCTATTCTATATAATTTCTATCTTATCCAGAGCAGTATCCATCTTTAACCAGTCTTTTTTTACTCAAGTGACTTTCCTTACTTTCCTCATATGCTGTTGCATATCTAAAAGTCACCCAACCTAATAAGATGGCATAATTTGCAAGCTAGCAACCCTGCACTACGTTGTAGTGCTTCATCTTATCATGATGCATTGGTCTTTGAAAATGTACCTACAATTTCCCTATCTATGTTTCTGCCTGTCCTCCATGCAGAGGAAAATATTTCATGAGATATCCTCCTGATCATGTTGCCTGATGACATTTAATCACAACTGTAACCCCATGATCCTCCTGCCTCCCATTAGCACTTCCTTATTTCACCAGCTTTTATATAAATCCACAGAAACCTTTCCTTTCATTGAACCTTATTTAAGATTATGTGTCAGTCATTCTCTATTGTAAAAAATTGTAGTGTATGTAGTTATTAAACTTTTCTCCATCTCTTTTTGCCTATTCTCTTTAACTGTCAACATGTTGAGGTAAGAATGAGACCTTGATTTCAGCCATTAGTATGTTTTCATTAGAGCAAATCACTTGTGTAGACAAGGAAAACCACACTCTGTCTCGACGGAACTTGCTCTTGCTTAAAATTAAAGTTAGGTCTAATTTCCCAAATCATCTCAAATGCTTACTGAGCTGAACCCAGCTTCTCTCATCCTTACTACCAGACCTCATACCAAGAGCTGTCACTGACTGTCTGGCTATCCTCTCCAATTGCTGCAGTGAACTCAGCTGTCTGTGTTCCACCACATTAACCATTCAGCCAATTTGACTGGGATACAGTTGCTTAACACTGCGTTTTGGGTATCTTCTTCCTTTCAAATGCCCAGATCCTCTTTCATTCCCTGATAGTGCCAGGGGGTACTCCATTGTATCCAGAAAGAAAGTCACACCAATAGACTGAACCACCAGTTTATTGTCCATAACCAGATGAAGAGCCATAATTCCATAGATTAAAAATAAAATGTACCATAATCTGCTATCATTGGTGTAAACACCATGAATATCAAGAACCTATGTTCCTTTAAGATGGAGTCTGCATAAATATCAAACACGTTGTTCTGCTTCTGTCCCTAGTAGAGCACAGTAAATTCACATATCCATTCTTAACCAGGAGAAGACAGTGAAAACTCACAGAATCCACACAACAAATCATACAACCACAAATTGGTTTGAGTTGGAAGGGACCTTAAATCTCATCCAGTACCAATCCCCCTGCCACAGGCAGGAACACGTTCCAGTAGACCATGTTGTTGCACCTCAGGATATAGGAATTTTAAAAGAATCCAAGAAACAACAATAAGAACTTCTGTGACGTTGTGCACACAGTAGATACTTCAAGCGCACTCAATTGTAACACATCCATGAACTGGCAGTGGAAAAATCCAATTCCAGCAGCAGAGATGACTTGCAGCTGCAGCTAATAGAGTGAGGGATGTGAATACAGAGTACACTTACACGACGAAGGCAAGACCGGCAATCAGTTGTATGCTTCAAAGCAAAAAAGCACAATCAATCTGACAACGCGGCTCCATTGTTAACTGTGGCTTTCTGCTGACAGGAGATGCACAGTGGAAGGGCCCTGTAAAAGAGCAGCCTTGCTCCCAAGCCCTACCACATTCTTCTGTGTTGCCTTTTTTTTTTTTTNGCTTCAAAGCAAAAAAGCACAATCAATCTGACAACGCGGCTCCATTGTTAACTGTGGCTTTCTGCTGACAGGAGACGCACAGTGGAAGGGCCCTGTAAAAGAGCAGCCTTGCTCCCAAGCCCTACCACATTCTTCTGTGTTGCCTTTTTTTTTCACTTTATCCTTTTTTCCCCTTCACCTTATAGCTGCCATTTCCTCATTAAGGGGCAATTCTTCAGCATGGTTAAAATGCTAGAAGTTGCCTTACCTTGCTTATGTTTTGTTCTGCCTTCATATCAGTAGTTCAGGTCATGGAAATGTCTTGCTGCAAGCTGTGGCTGACAGCCAAGTAAACAGGTTCAACTCTGTAACCTGCAACAGCATAATGCTGTTTGGGTAGACTATATAGTGGCCAGATCAGCATGCAGTAGAGCAAAAGTCACATGTGTACTTTTCCTAGGTTTCGGTATGTATGAGCTGAACAATACAAAGGTCACTGTCCAGTTATATTCAGGAGAAAATGTTCTTCTCCAGTCAGCAATTTTTCGACTAAAATTCTCTTCCTCTCCTGCCACCACCATGGACACACCTTATATTAACATCTTTGGGGACAACTAGCTCTTTATAGCTGAGCTAGCTCTTCAGAATAGTACAATCCTGTCCCTGATCATTGCATATTTCTCAGATTCTAAAGCCTTTGAAATGTCTTTTCTTCTGAAAGACCCATCATTTAGAAGTTTCTTAGAGCCTCACTGTCTTTTAAGTAGTGTCCTGTCCCAAGCAACAATAGCTACTAACCTTCTTTTATGAAAAGCCTTGGCAGGTTACATTAGTCTTGGTTTTGTTTTTGCAGCACATTGAGGCATCCCAAACATTTACAGAAAAATAATAACTGACTGGTAATCCCTGAACTGAACATCTCTCTGTGCAATTTAAACAGGGATAGTGATACAAAGAGAGGCTTGGCAGGGAAAGAAAGAGCACCTAACAACCTGGGAAATGGTTGTGCAAAGTTGAGAGCAGAGAGACAAGATCCTGGTCCGTATTACATGGTCTGTGCAGTAACTTAAATTGTGGTTCTCCTCTCACTGAAATCGATGGGAACAATCCAGAGTCTTTAACTGCAGCATCATGCAGTGTGGGGGAAAAGGTATATGGAAAAGGCAGATGGGAAGAACGAAAAAGGATATATTAAAAAGTCAGGTAGGGCTGTTCTGATTTGATAAACTTTGTCATCTGCTTTAGACTCAGTCATCTTGCAGTAGCACTAGTAGATACACTGAATGCAAAGTGCGAATTACCTATTCATTGCTGGAGCAAGAACCTGAGGCCTTTGCCTGTACTAGATGTCTGGAGATGAGAGAGTGATTCAATTTCTCTTTGCATTTCAGGAGCCTATACAGCTCTGAAAGTCTTCATGCATCTGCCATGAAAAAAACATCCTTTAATAAGCGCATAAAGTGAGGTGCAGCCAGTTATATATGTATCTTCTTTGTTGTAAAGCTCTGAAGTAGAAAGCTGAGGCAGTTTGCTTCATTCGATGCATTGTGGTTATCAGGCAGCTTATTTTCTGACCCTCAGAGATCTGGCTCTGTACAAAAAGGAAACTAAAAGCAGTATAACTATGTACAAAGAGGTGGTGTCCCTGAATCCTAGAAGCTATGCAGACCCAGAAGGAAGGAAGGATCAAAAATGAGTACATTAACACCCCTATCTCAAAACTCATCCAACTGGCCACAAAAATGTACCCCAATTTAAAGCTACTGATGACTGATAATCTGTCTTTAGAATGGCACTTGAATAGTACAAAATTCAAACAAAAAATAAATCCCATTATTAAAACCTTTAGACTATAAGCAAAATCGAGGAAGTACACAAGGTGATAGCTCTGTGTCCTGTTTTATACTCTGTCTCTAGATATCTGCTATTTGTCACTGGATGTGAGGACATTTGTTCTGACCTGTTACAACCATCCTCTGTTTCTCCTTTATATTTCTATCATAACTGTTTGCTTTATCATGACTGAAAATTAGTAATTTCAATAACAATGATTTCAGTCATTTTGCTCTGCAAGCCTTTACAAGGACCAGGCTTCAGAAATCTGTAATTATTGGCTGAATATGCAAAGACTTTGTTGCATTTATATTGAACAGAAGAATTGCTTTAGGCATAAACGGAGGAGAAAATTGTTTGACTTTTAATCCCTATTTCCTCCTCTTTTTTCTTGCAAGCCATACTTAACTTTCCTTTCCTTGCAATTAACTATCTTAAACTGACAGAGAAAACTCAGATTTCTTTTGTTCAACTGAGTGGGATCATGCTAAGTAAAATAATGGAATCCTTAAAGTAATTAACATATGCCATTGGCATCTTGCGTACATTATTTGCACAACTGGACAGTTTGCATTAGCCTCCTTGTAACGTCTGCCTGAACATGTTTTGTATAGATTGAAGGAAAATTGAAATTCTTCAGGAATGATTGGTGCACCATAGATCAGTTAGAGGTCATCGTGTTATTTAGTATTTTATGGTGAATAAATCAGATGTTCACTTCAAAATCCCCTTTCATATGAGCTATAATACATCGAGTTCTTTATGGCAAAGGAGTGAATTTTTATGAACTGAAACTGAACCACATTATCCTGTAGAGTAATGGGGCAGCTACATGTGTAATGAATAGGACATCACTCACTTTTTTGTATTCTCTGCATCACACTGAGACCACAAAAAGTCTGAATCAAGTAGATTGCTTCTCCCTGTGTACAAACAAGAGGGCACTTGAGGCAGTGAGGGTTGGAGACTTCATATCTAGTTTGAACATCTAAATAGATGATTGCTTAGATTTTCCATAGATGCAGTCTCCACAACCTTCAAAATCCAATCCTAGCAATGAAACAAAATACCACCAAAAAATATTCATTGGATCAACTTTCTAAGGAGGGGCAGGTGAAATAGCTATTTACTGGTGTCCTGACAAGTTTGCTATGGATAAGTATTGAGATGGTGTAGTTTTCAGAGCGCATGGACAAGATCCTTTGAATCTGGCCCTCGATTTACAGCTCAAGCTTCCCTGTTGAATTGTGTGATTAATATGCTTTGTGTTTGATTGGTGCAACTGTAATGATAATATTCCAGGCCAGTTATAAGTGACTCACACAAGTAGAGGAGTCACATTATAGAGCTTGATTCATCATACAGTGCAGCTACTGCAGGCACAATCCACAAACTTTAGCTAAATGCAGAGCAGTTCGTGAGTTATAAAAAATTTCTATGAGGTTATGTACTTGCTTCTTAGAATTTGTCTCATCATTTTCCAGCTGAAATAGGTAAGAAAGGTAAAAAGATTTCTCTGAGTAACTGAGGATAACTTAGTACCCCATTTTTTGGTTATTATTCTTTTATATTTATGGTAAGATAAGAAAATATTAATGAATAGATTTCATTTCTTGTAAGTAATGTAACATTCCATATGGTTATGGATTCTTTGCCGTCTGATATTTACAATATGTTTTTGACTGATTCTTAAATTTTGGTATGTGTTGTAAGAAGGCTATAAATGACTTGATTAATTTTCACATGCCCATTCCAGCTTCTTATCCTTGAAGAGAATGAACATGCAGTTACCTTCATTAGCAATAGAACAGCTGATTGTTGCTTCCAGTAGCATTTTGTTGCCATTTGTTTTCCCTGAATTTGCAGCTCTGAAGTGACAGGAAATTCATGCTAGAAATTGGTCTGATAAAAACCTTTCATTTCCTAGCTTGGTCAGAAAAATTTCCAACCCTGCTCCCTTCATATTCAAAGAAGGAAGAACTGAAGGATGGTTTTTTTCCCCCAAGGATTTAGTGTTAAAGCAGCTATCTTAAAATTCAGCTATCTTAAATTTAGGTGTCTCATCTAAAGCAATGTCTCGGTATCCTGTCAATGGAACGGAAACAGATAAACAACTCCAGAAGGCAATACATCTTACCTGGCCTAAATAACATCTTAGAATAGGCCTATTTCTCACTCCACTTACTCAAGGTGCCAAGGCACCTTCATGTCCTCTTTGCCAACAGAACTTTGTGTTTAATTGGTCTTCAAGAAAGGTTGTATTATTTTAGTAAACTATAAATCTTATGCTTTCAGGCATTCAGCAGGTAATACCTAAGGAACAGCACTGGGGAAAAAATGTGGCTGCTCTAAGATTTATCACTTAGCTTTACAATTTTAATACTGTGTCAATGTTGTGGTTTAAAACAAAACAAAAAGTTCTTTTATAGATCAAATATCGCTTTCAATATAGGCCTTAACTTGAGGCACTCTGAAAAGCAGATGAGAAACAGATACTTTGGTCTTCTTTTATTGCCGAAATTTAAAATAAAATGTTAATGTTGTTTCAAATCCAAATAGGTTTAAATGTCATCAGTGTAGAGAAAGTCTTACACGGGAACTTGAAATGAAAGTTTTTAGCTTTAAAGAGTCTTGTTTTTTTCCATTGTTCTTTTTGTCTTCCCACAGGCTGTGTTTTAAGAATCCATCTATTAATAATGTCTGTTCTTCCTTTCTATCCTATGGGAGATAGCAGGAAATAATCACAATTTGTCAAAATCTTAGAGAAAACAGAAGCTTTAAAGGGCTAAAAATTTATCTCAGCGAAACAGTGCATTCAATAACAATTCATTGCTTTGTTTTTAAAACCCGAACATTTTAGTGATTTGTGGTTTTATTATTATTACTGCTGCACCTGTTTTGCTTGTAACTGTTTATGAGGTAATGTTTTACATGTCATCTCTGCTCATTCCCAAATCAATCAAAAACCTGAGGATAAAACTCCTCAGTCAATGAATATAAATATTATAAAAGCAAATCAGTCAAAACAAGAAAGCCATAATAAAATCAAATGCACAACAAATATATTTTTTTTCTTAACTGGTTATTGATATTTTTCCTTAGTGGATTTTTCTCGTTTTCTTATTTGGGGGCAGTGGTGACGTGGCTCTGCATGAATGTTGAGTCCTGATACAAAGGCCTTAGTGTCTCCTAATCTGTTCAGTCTAGGTATAGGTAGAGATTCTAGGATATAGGTATTGATAGAGCTTCCTACGTTAGAACTACCTATACAAAATTGATGGGAAGCAGTGGCATTCAGGTAGGATTCGTGGCCTTCTCAAGAAACTTGGTCAGATGCAATTACAAGAAAGAAACTAAATAGTGGCTGGCCTTGTAAGAGAGAATATATTTGAACCTGATTTACTAGCAGCATAAATGAGTTTAAACATTATTTGAATACTGTCACACATAGAGGACATTGACTGTCTCTGGCAGATATGCTGAAGTCCCTGAAAAGGCAAAACAAGTTTTTCCTAACAGGAGCATAATAAAGGGTGACTCATGGGCTAGATAGGAGGGAAAAAAAGACTGGGAAACAGTTTTCAGCAAAAAATACCAAAGAACCATCATAACCCAAACTCTCCTATGGAGATCAGTAAGATCTCATTAAAACTCTCTTCACTGCAACTCAGCTCATTCATGAAAGGTGTAGAGCTAATTTGACATAATCTTTAGATGTTGATAATAAAGTCTCACCTTAGGTGACACAGCCTGTCTTAGTATTTGTACTTTGGAGTGGTTTGGTAACTGTAATAGTCCCTGTAAAAGAGATTCTCCTGCCCACCTCCTTTAAAGACCAGATGGCAAATGGACTATATAGTTTTTCTCCACTGACTGAGTTAATTCAAACAAGCAAATGTCCCTGGCCCATGGCTGGCTGCAGTGTACATACCAGTCACACCTTCCAGTTATTTTTGGTACTTTCTTGCTTACCTCTACCTGTGATGTGAGAATTCATAGTTCAACTGTGTTACCTCCACATCAGCTACAAGTGTTTAACCACCAAACTCCAGATACTTGCACAGCCTGGCTTCTGGTGTAGTTTAATTCTCCCAAGGCAGATGTGCTATGGGATTATATGTATTGACATAAACTATATTAAACAAGAACAAAATTTGGTCCTTTTTCCAGTAACACAAGAAAGAGAGCTTTTTAAAAACCTCACTGCAGTGGGTTTGACTTTTTATGAGCACTGTTGTGGGAGTGCCTGCCAAATCTGTCAAATTGGGTCCCCATCAGATTCATGGATTTGAGCACATGAGGTTAGGTAATGAAAAACACAAGATTTTCAGCCAGGACCCTAAAAATAACAAAGATACTTAACTAACTTATTTTGTAGTCACAGTAAGAGCTACTTATGAAGAAAATGAAGTTTATCCCAGCTAAAACTAGTACACCCCTCTTTTGGCAAATGCTTCCTCCTAATGGGGTACAAGGCCTTTGGTTTAGGATTCTATGTGTGGTGTAAGATTTTGTTTGTGGTTTAAGGGATCATCCTGATTTAATAAACCTCATCAGTCAATCTTCATGCAACCTAGAAACATTTCAGTCTAACAGAACATCTGAGAAGAAACAGTGCTATACAATGAGAATAGTGTTGCCAGATTGATAGAGGCTGATAGGGAGAGATCTTTATTTTATGAGTAGCCTAAGGGAGCACAAGTTGGTATAACTTCTGTTTTATTGAGACCTGCAGGAAGGGAAATTGCAGCAACTTAGATTTCTCTGATGTTACCCACTGTGCCTAGATGTAGTTCCAGCCCTTTAGTATAGTGATGCTTGTTTCATGCAGAGTTGTTAGTGCTAACTGTCTGCCATGATATCCAAAGACAACACTAAGCAAACATCTGTGGTGCTGTAGCAGTGCTCTGATATACACTGGCAAACTAGTTTTCTGTCTTCACATGTAGACATCTACCTACTTCTGTACTTGCAATGAGGAACATATCTGAAGCATGAATGTTTGAAATGGAAGTATAGCAAATCTTGGGTCACTGTGGTTTATATAACTTACAGATAGTTCTGAGTCTATACAAGTCTGAGCCCGTATAAGTCCTAAGGTGCAGTTTCATATAGGTAGCTCTTTCTGATGGGTAGCACTTCCACCAGAAGAGAATGTCTTTGATTCCCGTGATCTTCCTTAGTTTTTCTTCTCTATGGATTACTATGGATTACTAACCTCCCAACCTTACTGCCTTCCTTACTCCACCTTCAGTGCTTGTTGGATCTTTCCATTAAGTCACTAGAATGTGAGAAAACAACCCGGATTGGCTTTTTTCTGGACATAGTATCTACTAAATTAGTGGCTTAAAGCAGCCCATAGAAAGGTTCAATGTGTATCATTACCTGCTGGGAGAAGGAGGGGTGGGAAGAGGGATGGATAAGTAGGAACTTCTAGCTGTGGTCGTCGAGTAACTACCTTGGTTTACTGTGTTGCATGGAATGACATACTTGATGCTATCAACTTCTTGCAGTGTATATTATTCAATAAGTTGTAGTTTGTAGCATGCCTTTTCTAGGAAGGACAGGCTCTCTACAGCTTCTGGCTGGATAGGACAGCTAATGCTAATAATCGCTTCAGCAAAAGTGACGCAGAACCCACAGAACTGAAAGCCATGGAGGAATGAAACACCTGAGCACAGTCCTACCTTTGCAGGTTAAATGTATCAATTTACTTACAGCAGAACATGTTTTAGTTCAGCTTACAAAACATTTCTTTTGGGATAATTATTTTTCCCTGCTACTCTTTTGAGACATATATATATATATACATACATATATATATGTATATGTGTATATATGTATATAAAAGGGATAAGTTCTAGAAACAATGCTTAAATCTTGTAATTTGAGTTGGAAGTAATTTCATGCTTTGGCTTTCAAACACCTGCCAACAGAGAATTGCTCTCTGCAGCATATTATATTTTGAACTGTCAACATCAGGCTCCATTTCAGTGCCAGGCAGACTGTGACACTAGCTAGTCTTTTAAGTGTGAACTGGAATCCAACCTAGGAAATTCTTAGACGAGGCTTAGAACTCACATTATAGCTCTATCCATTCATTTATTATTTAGAAACCAGCCTGTAATGTTTTGTTTCAGCAAACTGAACTGAGAGCTTTCAGCACTTCTGGAATAAATCCATACAGTCTCAGTTCCCAGTGAGGCACAAAAGGTTTGCTTGATCAGTTCTTTGTCCGCCTCTTGTATTATTTAAGAAACATTCTTGGACAAATGATGTTGGGAGAATCTTTTAAGCAGGCTGATCCTGCAGGTTGATGAATATACTCACTTTCTTCTTATATTGTCGTGCCTTGAGGAATCTGGCAGCAGAAACTAAGAAAAGACAAAGAACAACTTGTAAACTAAGGAGGAGTGCTTTCATTAGAGAAACCAGGATGCCCTTTCACTCTTATCTATACTCTTTGAGCTGCTTTTTTTCCCCTATCTTTATCTGTTCACACAGGCAACAGTCAAGCCAGATAAAGCATATGGAAGTGTCTTGGTTGCTTTACTACACTTTACTGCAAAATAGGTTTCTAAACTTCTAAATAACTCTTTCAAAACAGGAAGATGAAATAAAATTGTGCCCTTTTGAGCACTGAAAACATGACTTCTCTGCCTAGTACTTAATACTGTTCCGGATAATACACCACATTTCATTGATTTCTTTGGCTGCAATGCACACTAGTTTAGAAAACTTCTGTTCAAAGTTTGGCATCATGTATACATGGTTTACATTATTGCTCCGTAGGTGCATTACTTCTAACTACATGAAAGCCACTTCATTATTCTCTCAGTTTTATGAGGCCTTTTTTAGTTCCTAACTCTGAGTATGACTTTTGGTTACCAGAAGGAGATCAGAAGCATCTGCAGATGTAAATTTTTCATTTTCTATAAATTTCTCTTGATCAGGGAGCTTGTTTAGTTGAGCAAAACTAGCTGCAGCACTGTTTCCTGTGGGACACTTTGTGTGCCTTTTGGCTTTCCCCAAATCCTAGTTAAGTATTTTTCTATGGCCTGGCATGGGTCCATTTGGATTGAATACAACTCAACTCTTCCTTCAGTACAGGTTCTTCAAATCCCCAAATGTTGCCCAATTCATAATCAATTTAAGACATTATTTACTGTACCAGCATCTCATCACTATACTGATACTCTGGATTTCTGCCTGCCTTTGAGGCTTCATGTTTGACAGCATTGGGGAGAATGCTAGCATAGAGGTTGTAGCAGCTTGGATATAGGTCCCAGAGCTGCCCTTGCCTACTTTTCTGCTATTGATGCCAACACAGATATCAGACACAAGCTCCTACATTGCATTTCTGTATAACAGATGCCAACATCTGTTACCAATGCCAACACACACTTTAGACACTGGCTCCTACACTGCATGTCTATACAACTTACCTGAGAGGTCTTATTCTACCTTTTCCATCAACAAGTAAGCATGTGGTCCTCTCACATGCCACAAATGCACCTAACAACTGAATCTCCTGTTCTTACTACCTGCTGCTTTCTAGCCCAGAGAATCCACAGCAGCAACATCATAGGTAAAAGAGGGCAGTCTGACATCAGCACATTTCTTCTTATATATTACATGCCCCTTTTCAGCTGAATGCTGTCATTGCCTGAGACTTAATGGGCTGAATGTTTCCAACTTTCACTGGTTAAAAGCTATGGGACAAATTTTACAACAGGACACCTTTTCCTTCAGCTGTGCAGATAACATTTCACTTACCTATGAAAGGCTGTGATGCGCTGCTAATAGCGTATAAGTGATACCTTGCAAGATCAATTAATCTTTCTCTGACAGATTGCATAGATTTCAGAAAAGAGTTTTGTCTGTCTCTATTTTAGGAAGTGTACAGCTTGCTTTAGGAGCTGGCCCAAAATAGTATTGGCTCATATGCATATGTTTACCTATCTGCCTAGTGTTTTCCATCTCTATGCAGGCTGCATGTGTTATGCAGTAGCTGTGGTACTTAAAATAATGCAGGTAAAGCTGATGTCTGGGGGATTAACTAAGGTCTTCACATAATTGCCTTCATAGATAGAATGGTAAAATAATCTCAGTGCTAAGCAATAAGAGTTGCAATTAGCTTTATTGGTGAAGTGCTTGTTGTATAAACTGCTGTAGCATCCAGTGTGTATTACTAGTTTTTGTTTTACTTTCCTAGCTAGTTCTAATGAATAACAAAAGAGCCCTGAAAATTTCTGAACTGAGAAAATAAACCCCTCATATGAAGAATTAGATTTTCTTTTCAGTGTATCAATTTTAAATCTATTGCTAATGCCTAGATTTTGTATTGTGGGTTTGGTGTGTTAGGTACTGGGTACGCAAGACAGAGTTATCACTTGGTGTGCAGTTTGAATACGGACTCAAGAGTCTGACAGAGTTTGACTTCGTTACAATATACTTGTGGCTGCTTTTAGACCTGATGGAGAGAAATAGGCATTTGCAGCATGTAAGTAATCCTCCTTTTCCCACCCAGACATGGGATCGCATCGCATAAATAAAGCATAAATGAAAATGAAAAACACATGTTAAAAGAACACTATCAGGATCATATGTTACTTATCATATGCTGATAAAATGTAGCATGTATTTGATTCATATGTACATAGAATCAAGTTTTCATTTGGATTGTTGGATAATTTTTGCCAAGTTAATTTCCACTGGTTATAATTAGGTTTTTATTACAAATGATGCAGTGGGATCAAATGCACTGTAGAGTCTTGTCCTGCAGCTAAAAATTTAAGCTCCTGGCGAGCTCTGTAATACTCACTTTGGATGCACTGTAATGTAATTTCCATGATCGGCAGGCTGGGATGTAAAAGATGCTGTGTTCCTTATCCTGGAAAACTTACTCTAACTAACTTTTTATATTGTATCTCACACCTCCCCTACTGCTAACCCCCTGAGAAAAACTGTCTGGACTGTTGAGTTCAGGTCTCTGCTCTCACATGGAGGAAGATCCAAACCATAGTGTCGAGATAGAATGGTAATCCTGAACCACACTGTGAAGACTGGGATGAGCCCAAAGTGATGTGAAAGCCAAGGATTAAGTAACAAGAGCAAGGTTATGCTACCACCAGTTGTGACAGGCAGATAATGCAGAGAGCTCTGATTTGGTTCCAGATTGTCCATTGTATCCACATGGCAGTGCAGGACTGAGAAGGGATAAAGTTTTTCTGCAAAGACACACATAAATATTCTTCCAGTTTTAAAGCTAGCTTGCTTGCTGGTCTAGGCCATGTTACCAATATAGAGTTATACTGATATGCCCTATGACCATTCACCTTTAAGGGTAGCTATTTCTGATGAAGCTGATTGTTGCCAAAAAGATATTAGAATAATTTGTAAGTAAATTCTCACCTCTTGGAAGTCTGAGGTTTTTTACCTTGCATCAGAGCAGAATAACCTTCAAATCATTAGTGGCAAGAAAATCTCCCAGTAGTGAAATATCTCCTCTTGTGCTGGGTGGGTTTTCCATACACACACAGTACTTGTATACAGGAAAAAGTTCAATTATAGATTAAGAGAATGGAAATGGATAAAAGAACGTGGTCAGACACAGGCTACACCTGAAATTCAAACCAAGTGGCAATGGAAATGGTCCTTATAGAAACAAATCAAACAATTATACTGACTGGAAGTGTTAACTGACTTTGTGCATCTTCTAAAATTGCAAAACTGTATCTCTTATGTTGTCTTTCTCTATTTGGTAAGTAGGTTGGCAATTAAAACACATGTATTTAAATCTTTGTAGTAGGTGGCTGAGGAAAAATGTTACGCATGGTATTTACTCTTCTTCAATTTTTAAAAGCATGTTTTACTCTATAAGATTATTTTGAGTTGTCCTTTAAAAAAGAGAAAGAGCAACAAAATTACCAACCTGAGTTGGAACAAATCACAATTAGTGCTTTGTGTATGAAACAGGGCTTTGCTAATCCTGTGAAAAGCTTCTTTAATTGAAATTTAAAACAGAAGAAAGAATATCCAGTCTTTCCTTCTTTATTTGCCCCCCCCACAATATTTATGCCCTTTATACAAGGTTAAATTTTTAATATTCTGACTCCTTCAGGCTTATAAATATCTAGAAAATGTGTGAAATCCAGTGGAAGAAGTGTCAAAACACAAATCTAGTATTTCCCATTCTGTCACTACCAGTTGTCAGTCCAAGGCAGTTCACCATCTAAGATATGGGTATTATCAAATCCTGTGCTCTGAATTTTATATTTCCTTAGTCAAAACCTTAA
Source organism: Agapornis roseicollis (assembly GCA_002631895.1). Lineage (NCBI taxonomy): Eukaryota > Metazoa > Chordata > Aves > Psittaciformes > Psittacidae > Agapornis > Agapornis roseicollis. The sequence continues at coordinate 70,015 of NDXB01007999.1, read as the reverse complement.
AATATAAATAAACACAAATTTACATTTACAACTTTGATTTGCTATTGTGATCACAGGACATCCATCTTCCTGCCTCAGCCTGTAGGATGCAAAGAGGGTAGAGCAAAGAACTTCTTCTCTGAAGGAAGAAGCTGTATAAATTCTTGTGTTTTGGGAATGTACATTGCCATTAGAAATACCTTTAACAGGAATAGAGTTGCACTATCAAACTGTGGCTACATCATATCCTCTGCTAAGCAGCCAATGCATTTATAGGTGGAAAAAGGACCATTCAATACCTATTGCAGAAAAAGCAGGAAACTTTGCTTGAAAGAAAGCAAAAACACACTTGCAAGAAACTAATTTTGGTGTTGAGGACCCATGGGGTCGCATGGACAGAAGCATGTGAGCACATCTACTTTCGTACATGTACAAAAAGCTTTATACTTTCTATGTGGATGTGATTAGAGCTGATGCACGTGTGTGCTATAGACTACATAGTAACTTTGTCAGAAAACATTGGGAAAAATTTCCAACTCTCTGGACAAATATTTTTTGAAGTAAAAGAAAGCATATATTAGAAAATCCTGACTTAAATCTGGACTTCCCAATTGCTCTTTTTCTAGTATTGGTCAAGTCACGCACAAGTAGATTGTAGACTCATAGAACAGCTTGGGTTTGAAAGGACCTTAAGATCATTCATTTCCAACCCCCTGCCATAGGCAGAGACACCTCACACTAGACCATGTCACACTGCCAGGGATGGAGCATTTACCAGATCTTTGGGCAACCTGTTCCAGTGACTCACCTCCCTTACAATGAAGAACTTCTTCCTAATACCTAACCTGATTTTGATTTGTGTACCCTAGCCAAGTCTATCATCATGGGTTAGATTCAGTTTGTGTACCGAGACATACATTTATGTGCCTGTATGTGGATGTCTGTGTGTAATTTAGATATCTAAGTCAGATGGATTTGTCTCTAGAGCCTTAGAGTCTCTTGATTATATCTCTTTTAACTTTAGTGGGAGCACAAACAATTATTTTACATGTAGGCACTCACATGAAATAGTTTAATCTTTAAACAATATTAGACACCATACTGAAACTTACATTGTTCACTCTAAACTTGCAGAAGGTATGCTTTCCTATTGACTGGATGATCAATACTTCTAAATTCAGGTTATTCTGCTAATGTTCAGAAACACAGTCCTCATTTAATTAATTGAGTTCCACATCCATCATGTTGTAAAAGGCTCCTGTGCTTATGCAAATGAATATAATAGGCAAAGAGATGAAAGTGATATCTCTTGAATATTCAAGGATCACCTGCTACAAGCTCAGGAGTGTTGCATCCCAACTAGAAGGAAGTGCAGCAGGAGGGCCAGGAGAACTCTTTGGATGCATAAGGAGCTGCTGAGTAAAATTAGAAGGAAAAAAGAAGCTTATAAAAGGTGAAAGCAAGGACAGGCTGGGATGAATACAGGGATGTTGTCCAGGAAGCTAGGGACCAGGTGAGGAAAACTAAGGCCCAGTTAGAATTGAACTTAGCTAGGGATGTTAAGGATAACAAGAAAGGATTCTATAGGTATATTGCAAATAAAAGACAGACTAGGGACAATGTAGGCCCCCTCTGGAAGCTATTGGGTGAACTGGCTATGCAGGGCTTGTAGAAGGCTGAAGTTCTGAATGACTTCTTTGCCTCAGTCTTCAATGGAAAAGGCTCTGACTGCACCAAGCAAGTCTTGGAAGGCAGATGCAGGGACTGTGAGAATGAAGACCTTGGGCCCACTGTAGGAGAGGATCTGGTTCGAGACCATCTTAAGAACCTGAATGTGCACAAGTCCATGGGACCTGATGAAATCCATCCGCGGGTCCCAAAGGAGCTGGCGAGTGAAGTTGCTAAGCCACTGGCCATCATATTTGAGAGATCATGGCAGTCAGGTGAAGTTCCCGAAGACTGGAAAAGGGGAAATATAACCCCCATTTTCAAGGAGGGGAAAATGGATGATGTGGGGAATTTCAGCCCAGTCAGTCTCACCTCTATGCCTGCCAAAATCTTGGAGCAGATTCTCCTGGAACCATGCTAAGGCACATGAAAAACAACAAGGTGCTTGGTGACAGCCAGCATGGCTTCACTAGGGGGAAATCCTGCCTGACCAATTTGGTGGCCTTCTACAATGGGGCTACGAAACTCATGGACAGGGGTAGAGCAGTTGATGTCATCTACCTGGACTTGTGCAAAGTGTTCGACACTGTCCCACACAACATCCTTGTCTCTAAATTGGAGAGACATCAATTTGATAGGTGGGGCACTCGGTGGATAAAGAACTGGTTGGATGGCCACATGCAGGATCACCTCCTTTGACCTGCTGGTCACGCTCTTTTGATGGAACCCAGGATACGATTGCTTTCTGGGCTGCAAGCGCACACTGCAGTTGGCTCATGTTCATGTTCTCAGCGACCAACATCCCCAAGTGCTTCTCTGCAGGGCTGCTCTGAATCTCTTCTCTGCCCAACCTGTAGCTGTGCCTGGGCTTGCTCTGACCCAGGTGTAGGACCTTGCACTTGGCATAGTTAAACTTCATGAGGTTGGCATCAGCCCACCTCACAAGTGTGTCAAGGTCCTTCTGGATGGCATTCCTTCCCTCCAGTGTATCCACTGAACCACACAGCTTGGTGTCATCAGTGTCTCTCAGAGGGGGAAAGTACATGATTAACACATTCAAAGTACTTCTAATTTATAAACATACAGAGCACATGTGGAAATTTTGATAGAGAGGCTAAGTAGCCTCTATATCAAGAACTTACTAAATATAGACATACTGGATTTGTTCTTATCCTAAGCTAATGGAGAAAAATGTATTTAGAGAGACTTCTATTAAATATAAGTTAAATACTTAACCTTAAGTGTGCTTGATTTTGCATTAACATTTTAAAGATTGACAAACTGTCAGTCAAAAACCAGAGGTTGTATTATTAAGGCTGTATTATTAAGGCCAAAAGATTAACAACATCCTAGAAAAGTAAGTAACTGTTAAGCTGTCAGCAAAAAGATGTCACAGGGATATGAAAGTCTGATTGTTTTGGCCATAAATTAACCACCAAGAGCTAGGAGGAAGAGAAGTTATGCCTTTATATACTTATTCCATCAATAATTCCTAACAATGTTTTGGGTTTTGTTTTGTTTTGTTTTTCGAGCTTTTCTTTGGATTTGAACTTGATGGACCAATACTGAGTTCAGAGAGCTAGCCTTTCAGCTCTAAATGTAACTAGTATATATCTTGATTTGGTTATCACCATGTAATAAGATGTCACCATCATGCCCAGCATTGTAGGAAATACCATTTTGAAAAGGGCTCCAGTTGAAGAGTATACCTACAAGTAACGGATTTCACCCCAGTCTTCTTATTCAAGTGGTCCCTGATTCTTATCCCAGTGACTGGGAAGGATGGTACACTGTTATAAAAATAATCAGGCATGCCAGAGTCAATCTTTCCATATCCAGAAGATTCATGCTTTCAGAAAGCATCAGGTTAACTGTACATGCTCAGACTGCCTGATCACAATCGTAGTATGTCTATCCTCATCCCTGAGGGAACCATATGCCTCAGACTTCATCAGCTTTCTCCTCAGCTCTGTCTCCCCCAAAACTTTTTCTGTCTTTTGTATCTGACCATGTGGAGTGATGGAGCTGTCCTTTATCCTCTGCAAAGCAGTGGTATCTATTGTCCTGACTCCAAGACATTCTGTGGAAAGACCTTGCACTGCTGGTGTCTCCTTGGCTTATTGACGCTTTCCGGATTATGAAGTATCCTGGCTCTCTACTGACACTGCAGTATTTATTTGCTCATCTATTCACAGGAACTGGACTTTTCTTATTGTTAAACTGTCAAATATCTTTTTGGCTCTGGCCACAGAATATTCTTCCAAATGACTTCCAGAAAATTATGGACATTAGGAAGGGCCAGAGGTCACTTTCAACAGGCAGTTGGGATGCAGGTACTTTGATACGGAGTTGAAAGAGTTCACTAGCACAGACATAGATAATACCGTGCCTGTTGCTCTGAATAACCACAGAACAGTCCCAAAGATGTTTAATTTTTATTAGAGATGTAGCCATTGTGCATCACTGATCAAACAGAGCAGAATAGGAAAAATTTTCCACCAGCTTGAAGCTAAATAATCGAAGCCATGACTTTTTAATATGAATTACAGGATTCCCTTATGCAATGTATAACGGTTTCCGTCTTCTTACAGAGTTTTTAAGTGTATTATTCTATATTATTCAGCTGTATAATCAGCATGCTCACAAATTCCAGGCTCCAGTATCCATATCTGTACTGTTCATGCCTTTTTATATTTTAGTGATAGATCTGAGTATTTTCCAGTTGTTTGTCCTTTCCTACTTAATGCCACATGCATCTTTCCTATCCAGGACCCTGTAAATCTGATGAAGACCTTCACAAGTTCTTTGATGCATTACGGACATCCACCTTGTTAGTTTAATATGCAGCTCCTTTTCAGTTACAGTGTTAAGATCATTAGTTCTGTTCACAGCTATGACAATTAAACTTCTCATCTGTTAAGCTGCCATGGTACTTATTTCTCCTGTGTGCCTTTCCTATTCTCTTTCTCCATCATCTACTTAAAAAAAAAAAAAGGAGTTATTTTTAGTGGGGTTTTTTGTTTGGTTTTATTTTTTTCTGTGCTTCACTGGCTAGAGCTCTCTCCAGGCAAAATAGCTGAGAGTGATGTTTTATAATTATAACATCTCAAATAAAACAGAATTTACCAGTATTCAGGTCTTAATTGCATGTCTGCATTAACACTGTCATTTATATTTCCCTAAAGATTCCAATGTTAATACAATTCTCCACTTACTCTGGACACTGGACCAAGGAACTGCACATCCCATTATGCAAAGAATTATGTGCTTAAATTGTCCTTTATCAGCAGTTATGTACTTGACTTATTTTACAGCACTGAGTTGTAAGAGAGACAAGCAAATGACAAGGGAACAATGTACAAGAGATCTCTGTTCAATTTAGTCCTCAAGCATGAGATTATCCTACAGACATTACTGAAGAGAAACTGTTGTGTAATGAATGTCCTGAAACAAACTTCCTGTGTCTCTGTTTCCACTCACATCTAATATTATCACATCGGCTTGTTAATAAGTACATGAAGATTCCTTTTAAAATATTTACATTTTAAAATCTAATACTTCTGCTTTGGGAATTCCGTGAAACTCATCACTTCAGTGACTAAAGAGGTTTGTGTTTCAAAATGAGTGCAGTCATGGTGAGCTTATTAATTTCTGTGCCAGCACTATTGTTTAGCTTATTTCCATATAGTTTTTACAGTGTGTGGTTTTGCAAACCAGGTTTTACAGAAAGGTTATGCTTTACTAAGGTGAAGAAGGCAAGTTCTGGTTATATTTCAGAGTCCTATTTCAGGATCATTCTGATTGTTCTCGTGTATATTTGCCTTAGTGGACGGATCTATGATGTCAAATAATAGGTGAGGGAAAATGTTGCGATAATCAATATACGAGCTGATAATAAACTGTTTTAAAATCATAGGAAATTATATATGAAGATGATAAGGGGATAAAGACACCCAGAGTACTCTCCTAATGATCAAGATGATTTTGATGATATAGGGGGAGAATATAAAAGCAGGAGAGGTAGGATAATATTTCAGTTGTTTTAGCAAATACAGAAAGTCAGTGCCAAGGATGAAAAAGAGGTGGCCAAAGCCAAAATCCTTCAAACACTAAAAACAGAAGAAAAAAGATATAGAGGGTCTACTGAGAGAAGAGAGCCTTGCTGAGGGAACTAGAGCAAACATCATAATACAAGCAGTAATATGAACAGCAGGAAGAAAAGTATATATTGTCAAAATAAGTCAGTTAAAATTTATGCATTAAGTATATATTATTCACTTAAATTTGTCCATAGCTGTATACAAGAGACTGTAAAATGGCTTTCTGTGTCTTTACAGAGAGAAAAGTATAAAAGCCTGTGCAAGGCAGTGCAGAATGAAAGTAAACTCCCTCTGTACTGACCCTTCCCCAAGCTCTGAAATAAAACAGTAGTGAAGTAAGTACATCCAACAGCAAATATAGGTGTGTGGCTCTGTGCAAACTACACTTTGCACTAGATAGTAAATTAGCTTCCAACCAGAGCAGGAGCAGAGCTAATACAAAATAAACACAGCATCCTTTCTATGCTTTTTTAACTCTGAGCAAAGCACTAAAAATTCAGAGCAACACTGAGTGATAAACATCGCTCTCTCTATAAATGACTGGCCCGTTGCTAATGGCAACAACTCTGTTCCTAAAGTTAGCTGAGCTCTTACAGTGGCAAATTCAGTGTCCTCACATAACTTGCAGGATTTAGCTCATCAGTTTTGCCAACTCCTGCAGCCATTCAACTGCATTTAAGCATAAACTTTATCTTTCATGATATTTATCCAAGTTAAAGCTAAATCCTGATTTAGAGTATCCTGGATATGTAAATGGATTCAGTATTTATTCTTGCCATTGTGTGATGTCATTTTTATCCCAAATGAATGTTTTGTTTAGAATCATAGAATAGTTCGGGTTGCAAAGGACCTTAAGATCATCCAGTTCCAACCCCCCTGCCATGGGCAGGGACATCTCACACCATGCCACCCAAGGCTCTGTCCAACCTGGCCTTGAACACCAGCAGGGATGGAACATTCACAGCTTCCCTGGGCAACCCATTCCAGTGCCTCACCATATGTGATTGTTGTGTGTTTTAAGTAAGTTTCGATAATACTGTAGGACAGATCCTTTTAATTCCAAATACAGATGGATGGAAGTAATTTATCTAGATTATGGCACACCATTAAAAGGGGCCTCAGGACCAAACCATGTGCTGCTTAGGGTTTCACACTGTGGTTAGCAGGTGTTTGCTGGGATGATGAGGTGTGAGAAGCAAACATTGCATTAGTTTATGGTTGGAGTTTTGCAAATGGAGACACCTTATATTCAATCTCTTGGATAAATGAGATGATAAAAGCAATCCCTTGTCTTGATTTGGTTTCAGAGACCCTTTCGTCAGAGTCAATGAGCAGAACAAGAACTTTTTACAGTGAATTTGAAACCAGTTTTGGAAATGTCTTTAGTTGTTTGGACTCTGATTTTACATTCCAATAATTTAGAAAATTGTAAGTTCTAAAAGGGGTGTCTAAACTGTTGTATTAAACTCTTTACTATTTCTTTTAAAAAATAATTTCAAATTTCATCCTGTTTGGGTTTTTTAATGAAAAAATGCATTTCAGACAATTTTCTTTTTTCTCCTCATAATTATAAATTTGTGGAAAAATTCATTTCCAACCCTATCTGTTCTATGATTCAAAAAACATGTAGATGAGACCCTCGGTGATATGTTTAGTGTTGGTTGAAGCAGTCCTGGGGTAATGGTTGGACTTTATGATCCTAATGTTCTTTTCCACCCTAGTTGATTCTATGATGCTATGTGTTGGTGCCAAAAAAGATTGATGGGGAAAGTGTCTAAGTATCAGTCTACAAACTTTACATTATTGCAGTTGGAACTTTATGGACTAAAAAGATAAAATACAAATTATTACTTTTCCTCTTTTATGGCTTTTCAAAGGAAGACACTATCTAAAGTCAACACTGGCTGACCCACATTTAAAGTTATTACAGTCACAACCTGAAGCCCCGTATTGAATCAGGACCTGGTAGTATAGTGGACTGTGAAAACACAGTACACATTGGTGTGTACTCAGAGCTGTGCATCACCTAAACTGATTTCAGAAAAAAATCATGAATCAATGAGCTTGATAACTCTAATTTGGACCCGTCTGTTCTATTCTGTGCAGTTTTAGGTCATAATCATTGCAACAGTGTCTGGAACTGAGCTTTGTAATGATATCAAGGCACACACTTCCAGTTGCCTTTTCTGAACATTAAACACTTAGATGAGGGCTGGGAGGAAGGTGAAAAAAATAAGGACATACTTTTTTTCCCCCACTGATTTGCTGTTTAAGAATGATGAGTTTTATGCTAGTTTTATATAGGCTGAGACGTCAGCACCAAGAGGAGAACTTGCTGGTGAATCAGGTCATGGATTCTCCTAAAAAACCCAGTTGACTTCAGAAACTTGACACCTCTTTTCTCTGAAACACTTTGTGGTTGTTACTGCATGTGCTGCACACTTGCCCTGCCAGGTGACTGTAAAGCTTTACAAGCATTATTTGCTGCCATAAAATATAAATAAAAACATAAAATATTGAGAAGGATATAATTTTATAGTACATTAAAAATAAAGAAATAATTAAAGCATGACAGGTTAGCATTATACAAGCATCAAAGGAGTAGGTGAGTTACGGCATTAGCAGCAGCAGAACAAGCTATCTCATGATTAGCCCTGGAGTACTTTATTTTTCCAGACCAATTCTAATTAGAGTCTTGAAATGAAATCCTGTTAGCAAACCCCTAAATTGCAGGCAGCAAGATGGGGATTCAATCCAAGTGTTTCTGGTGTAGTACATGACTAGGAGCCGGTGTGCTATGTTCTGCATACAAAGCATTTGAGTTGCACACGTGCAGAATGATTATACGAAAAAGTGGGGAGAAAAAAGAATTTTAAGGAAAAGAGAAAGGAACAACTTTCCATGCAGGGGGCCTTTGTGGGTACGTTTGCAATGTAGGAATTGCCATGTTGTGCATCGGCCCAAGAAAACTCAAATGGATTTTGTTGGAAAAAATGGTGAATTTCCGCATCAACATATTTAAGAACTTAGGTGGTCAAGATCAAGAACTAGGAAAAATCCTAATCTAAATCAGGAAAGGGAAAGAGGAAAGGAAAGACAAACACAAAGGGAAATGACTTACTAACAGGGAAAAAGGCAAAAGCTTAATTGCATCTATAAGCATGCAATAAAAAACATGGAGCCTGTCACTGATATAATATGGATCAATATACCATTGCAAGCAAAAAGCAGTCTGTCTTGGACATATCTTTTTTTTTAATTGACATATCATATAGGGTGTAAAGATGTATATGCATATGAGAGAAAACATGTCTTTAGTTTGTATTAGAATAAGCATTACTACAGATTCGTAATATCCATTTGATAAATGTGACTGAACTATATGCTTTTAAATTTTATAATAGGAATATCTAAAAATAATAATATAGATAATCTGGACCATATAATGAACTAAGAAATCAAGGTAGAATTGTAGTTAGATTGGGACCTAAGGTTTGCCTTTAACATTTTCATTGTCCATCCAAAAACTTCTGAAGTGTTGTTTCTCCTTGAATTTAAATGAGTCTCTTGAGTTGTCACTGAGTGAACCCACAAGCAGAGGTAAAGAAGTTGATTGAATATGGCCTGAAACTATATCTTTTGCAGACGGTGAATGTATAAATAAACACAAGCTCTGACATAGGGTCATTACTTTAGGAACCTAAGGTAGATACAGACATGATTAAATATTAGTTTCTTAGCAAAGGACACCATGAAGGAAACCAGTCATCTGAAATCAGTGGCACAGGTTGCCTAGGTGGTTCTGCAGCTTTCCGGGGGGTTCTTTGCTTTACTTAATGGCCTAATATCTTTTATCTCACAGTCAGTGAATTTACTGGTGCCTGTAAAAATAAGTAGGATGAATAGTATTGGAAAGAAATGGTGATTTTCACTCTCTAGCTGATTCTTTTGGAAAGTTAGTGATATTTTTCCTACTATGTGAAACATTAAGGAGGACAAGAAATATTGGAGAAAAAAAAAAAGCCCAGGAAAATGTGTTACTGAAAAGGTAGAATATATCATATATAATAGGAAGAGAGCTCATGAAGAGCAAGTCAATAACTGTGTCTTTTGTCTTACAACATCTGAGAAACAAAATAAATAGACTCTACAAGCACCCAGAAAAATGGAGAATATCAGTCTGGGGAAAACTGGGGGGAAAGTTCCATAAAGTATTGTTAACAAAGTGGTCATTTGACTGGAACAGAGACTGCAAACAGCTCTTGGAGCAATTGGATTTTGATATTTCAGACATCTGGCCTTGCCAGAACTGGACAAGACAGAGGAAAGTTTCTGCTTTAAGAGGGACCTGCTCAGTAATAGCAAATTCTGCTGTTTGTCAGTTTTGTTCTTACAGTGATAAGCTGTGTGCTCTGAAACTGCCAGGCAGAGCCAAATGGCAACAAAGAAGCTTTTGATGCCCATTTTCATAGGCAGAAATTTTATATATATACGAAAGGGTCAAATGTAAAAGTACCAGGTCTAAGAGGAAGCAGCTTTTATTACCCTGGTGAGTCTTAACTGAACACTGAAATGGTAAAAGGAGACCTAGTAAGGAGGAGGTTAAGTGCTGGCATCAGAGACACTGGTCTATTAGCACAATTTTAGTTACATCTTGATTCACTCTGGTGGAAGTTCCAGCACAAAAAAATGTCATATTGAGTAGTGATATGACTTTTTTTAACAGCAGGAAGGGAGATAATATCAGACAATATTGATTGAAGGATGAAGACACAAGTAAGGAATGAATTCCATTGATTTTACTACACTAAGAATTGAAAGACCAAAAAATTTCAGCAGAACAGAGAGATGGAAAATTTGTGGAAGATGTACTAGAGGAGGAAATGCAGCTTACATTTGTGTTTAGCAGAAGAAAAAGGATATTGTAACCGCAGGAGGCGGAGCATTGTGCAGCAATCAATATGCCTGCTTCCCAGAATAATAAAAAAGATCTGAGAAATTTCAGCTTTAGTTAACAACAAAGCTTTATTTCTGTTACAATAGGAAAAACCCTGCATGAACAAAAACGGACATTATAATTTCAGTAATAATTTATAGTCAATCTAATAATAGACATTTGTAAAGGCAAACGTAAAAATATATACTGGAGTAGTAGCAGCTAATGCAACATGGGATGTTTGGGGACAGTATCCAGATGAACTGGAGAAAAATACAGTCCTTGATAAAGTATAATGCAAAGACTGATGTTTTCCCATTAGGTGGCCACCAAAATCAGGTCAAGGATGCATCAGCAGCAAAAAGACAAATCACTGAAGAATGTAGCCACATGTTTTTATGGGAATAGAAGAGTTGCCAAGAGACTATAAAATCAAACTTGTGACATCAGCAATTCTAACAGTCCCTGACCTCTGTATTTTCTTGTTAGGGAAGGTAAGGAAAAGAGTGGAAGAGAATGGAAAGTATGAGAAGTATTTGACAGATAAGAGTATTTAAGTATTCATATACTATGAAAGTCCCGAAGCTCAGCAGAAAAGAAAATTGGCATACATATGTGGAGAAATAAACCAAGTTTCTTATATTAGTTTGTTTATCGTAAACCAAATACTTCAAAGTTATGTACTTTGAAAGTCTTCTTGGCCTTTCTCCTCCCTGGCTTCTTCATAAAACAATCTAAGCATTAACTGTGTTCATCATTATATTGGGATGGTACTGTGTCAGCTGGCTCCCAGTCAGCATCACTCTAGCAACAGAAAAAGAAATCTCAGATGGTGCCAGGGTTGCTTGGCATCTTTTACCATGCAGAAGATGTGTTTGGTTATGACAGAAATAAAACTGATCATCATGAATTTTGAGGTGCTTTCAACAAGCTGGCCTTGCTTTGAATGAGGCTACTACCTGTGAAAAGAAGCAGATAAAATTCATGCTGGTTAGTATTAAGAAGTGGGAAGTCCTTCTAAATAATCATGTTTCTGTTGGAATTTTTCTGGAACTGCAAGGTTTATGAATGCAGCACCATTGCAATGCTCAGGAAGACCAGATTTTGGAAGGCAAGTGACAAAGCCATTTAACATAATTAAAAAAGTATTGATACATCTATCTTTTTGGCACAATATTCTGTATTGTGCCTGTCATCCAGAGACAAAAAGAAGGGTTGCATAGTTGCTTAGTGTGCATGTATATATTTATATCATATATGATATATATTTTACCATCAAAGAAAACCTGTATGGAGATTAAAAAAAATATCACTGTTGTATTCATATTTAGAAGTTACTAAGAAATCAAAAAATTGTATGTTCCAGTGTGTGGGCTGCTCAGAAAATCACAGGGACATGGAAAAAGCCTAGTCTGGCATATTTGGTTAAATAACACCGAATTGGGTCATACCGTCTCTGCCATTATAGGATTCATATTCAACAAACAAGCTTTCCTTTTAGATTCAAAGACTTTGATCAGAAATGGTGCTTTCTTTTAATCTTTGTCCTTTCCAATCATAGTTAGTCTATGATTCTATGACAGCTGCAAACAGTCTTGTGGAAAGTCTTTGTTAAACTGATACTGGTGTAAAAGAACAGTCTTTTGAGGAAGATGCCCAAATAGATCTAGTAATATTGACCTGACAATAATCATACTCTCTCAATCAATATAAATCATGTTTATTATTTTTTTATTTAATATGCATTCGATAGAAATAAGATGAAATTCCAACAGAACAATTGCTATGGTAGTAAATACAAGTTGATTTAAATAAATACAGATAAATACAGATTTATATACATTAGGATCTGGAATAAATACATTAGGATTATGGAATAAAAGTACTTTTAATCCTCTGAGACTTCAGTACAGCTGCTCTTCAAAATCCTGAAGAGGCAAGTGCACAAACAAGGGCATAGCATGAGGACAGCAGTTTATAGGGTTTGAATAGGACTATTAAAACCAAAGTAATGACTGTGAAGAATATAGCATGAGAGGGAAAATAATCAAACAAGAATATCCAAACAACTTCTCCCCCCAGAAACAGTTGCTAACATCATTAATCTCTATAAAGCTATATGACAGAATTTGGCATTGGCAGCAGACAGCAATAGCTTTTAGAGAGGACCCACATACACTATTGCAGCCGATTATTTCTCTGCATATACCAACCTGGCTGTTCTCCTATGGATGTCAGCAGGACATCATCCAAAACTAAAGCCAGTACTTGCAAGATGTGAAATTCCTAAGCTCTTAACAAAAGGCTCTGGTCCTTACATTAACACCTTTGATGCATGTTGTGTATTGGCTGAAAACATTGATTTCTATTTTAGCACTCGTATGAGAGGTCATGGTGACTCCTTAGCAAAGAAGAAGTGAGTGGCACACAGAAAAAACATAAAAATAATGAGAAGATGTGTGTACAATTATGGCATATTGACCACTTGCATCTGGATTCTCTCCATTAGAACTGTTGATGGGAAGTGTATTAAGAGTGACTCTGCATGAACTCATTAATCTCAAATCTCAGAAGCCCAACCAGAAGGAACTGCTAGAGCAAACCCCTAAGGCTTAAACATGGCAAGCATAATGATCCAGGGTACCAAAAAACAAAAAAGGAAAACCACTCCTAGAACAAAAGGGTCATTTTTTTTTTCCCCACTTAAAAATCTTAGAAATGTTCTGGTGCTCTTTGTCAGAGCTCCTACATTTGATGACTGCAAAGGATTTTCTTCAAAGCAATGAAGTGTTGCACTCATATTTCTTACTGGAATAAAGAGAAAATAGGTAACTTGTAATGGTGACATGAGGTAAAAGCAAGGGGTCAAAGGGAGATGTTCTCCCACAGTGCTGCACTTGAAAGCATCAAGAGAACCGATCCAACGTAATCCGAGTTCAGAATTCAATTCCTATGTAATTCTATGGACTGGATGAGGAGATGTACCAGTGGAGACAGCTTTGGGTTGTTTGAAAAGGCTTCTAACTCTTGATTTAAAGAGACAGGACACATCTTAACATGGGGAGTGGGAGGGAAGACTCTCAATGTACTTCATGGGTGTGTCAATATTATCAAGGCTTTCTACTGGCCATTAATTCCTTTATAAAGGAAATTGCTTGGGCTTTTTCTTCTAATGATGAGATAGAAAGTAACTGGTCAAAAAACCCTATCATCTTCTAAAGGAAATAGAACAGTATGCATTTGAATTTAGAACAGCATACAAAATGTCAATCATTGAAGTTAGAGATACGTTGCATTCAAAATGCTATGCATGAAATGAAACAGTTCTGAAGCTGTGCATGATACAATGTCTTCCCCTGCATAGCCATACTGCAAGAACTTTGTGATTTAAATATAGTGTTTCATCTTTGTCTCTGTATTTTAAGTATCATATTCAGACTCATTCTTATGTATTCAAATGTTTGGTTCTGCACCGGTTATTAATATCACTGTTCTGCTTCTTGGGAATTTCCTCACAGAGACTGATACAAAATATACCTGTTCTCTGAATATATTCTTTTTTATATAAGGAATTTTATTTTATATCATTTCCCTTAGCTTTCAGAGTGTGTAGGTGTAACTTTGCACTGCTCCAGGGAACTGAAGTATATTTCCTTTGTAAATTTTCTAACTGTTGGTTTTGTCTCTTTGGGAACAAGAAACGACTAGAGACTTCTTCCAGAGAAGAAAGTTCTATTACAAGTGTTTGACATATAGAGAGATATATTTGCTAAACCATTTGCTTATTTGTTAGAAAGATGCATATCTTCTCTTTTTTTTTACTCACGTTCATCCATCACCTGCAAATCCCAGTCCTGAAGCAAGACCTAGCTACATCAGGCAGTGGGGAAGATACCCAAAATCTAGCTGAGATTGGTACTTCAGATCATAAAGAAGGTGGATGTAGCATCCAAGGGTGGATGCTACATCCCTGGCAGTGTTCAAGGCCAGGCTGGATGGGGCTTTGAGCAAGCTGCTCTAGTGAAAGGTGTCCCTGCTCATGGCAGGGGTTGGAACTGGATGAGCTTTAAGGTCCCTTCCAATCCAAACCAGTCTGTGAGTGTATAAACAGGGTGCAGGATAGAGGTGAATGGCTTATACTCTGACACAACACATAGCTGAAGTGTTTCAGAGAAAAGCTGAGCATGAGTGGCGTGGCTGTCCCCAGCATAGCAGAGATCACCAATACACAATCTGATGCTTCTCTTCCCTTTGGTCAAATATTTGCTTTGTGCATAACATCTGTATCATATTTACATTTTGTAATCTGCTTTATGTGTTTCAAAGTGCTCAGCCAAGTTTTACTCTTAGCTTGATTTTCTTATACCTAATGAACACATTTGAAATTCCTGTCTCCCTTTATAAAGCCAGGGGCTAAAGTGCTATTGCCCTTGGATTTTCAGCAAGCTGGCCATCCTCCTGGTCTGAATGCATTTTATTCCTGCTGCTATCAGTTCAGGGTACTCTCAGTATCAGGTCTTGTGGTTTTTCTCTTTGAAGTAATGGTAGACTAAATGAAACTGGAGAGCTACTGCTCAAAAACTGCAAATGCCAGAATTGCTGAAGAAAGAATTCTCCAGCTTCCTAAAGCTCCTCCATTTTGCTATAATTCAGTTTCTGTGTTTTGCTATTTGCATAAGTGTGTTCTTTATGCTTTCAGCATTCAATATCTCACAGGTGGTGTTAGTGAGGAATGAGTGTGAGCTGTTTTCCTAGTATGAAAGGGGAAGGATGCTTATTTTTCTTCTTCACCTTGTTAGTTTAAAAGATTTATAACCAGAAGACTAAATGAGTAATTCCTCTGAACAATGTCCTGTAACTGTAGGAAAAGATAAAAAATTTCTCACTTAAATTAATTACATTTTGGAGCTCCACTTTTTTCTTTCTTTAATTTTACCTGAAGCAATGCAATTGAAATTTAATTGGAACATTGGTTAATTTAAAATGGAGAAATGGAACAACTGCAGAATCTCAACATATATAAATATACGTATCTTATCCCATGCAAAGCCATTGAAAGGGTGTTTAAAAAACCCCTCATTTTCCTCACAAGGCTGTTTCTCTATGCAACTTAATGGAGTAATTCACAATCAAAACTTATTAATGTCTTTGAAACTGCATCTCATTTTTCACCTCAGATGTCTGTACCAGAAACCAGTGCCAACAGTAAGACATCAACAGCTGCATAATGTTGCCACACATGAAACCTGGTTTTCACGTGCCTGCCCATTAAATACAGGGTACTACCACCACTCTTGGTTGGTAGATATAAATGGGGACACTGTAATGGAGGAACTTTTGGGGACTCACAATTCATTTTATAAATACATATGCATTTTCTATGTCTATCAGGTGCAGTTTATGTCACTTATTCACTTATGTCACTGTTCTTTCATTTTCAAAGTGCAGTTAAACCTTATCCTCATGAGCTTCAATTCTCCTGGCAGGATCCAGAGCTTTGGACTTTTATTCTCTTTAGAAATTATTAGAACTCTGCTGCTGTAGCAATTTATAATGCAGGTCTCATCATACTCTGTAAAGCAGTATAATACTGATAGCCCCAGTTTGGGGCTATGGTTCTGATCTATGGTGGGAGACTATTTTCATGTTAATCTTCCAATTATAAGTATCCAGGCTCCATAGCTGGTCTGAAGTAAACACTTTGGACATCCCCTATGGAGGCTGGGCAGACGTGGGCACTTTTCAAGAAGACAATTACAGAGGAAAGCATCAGATAGGAATCCCTTTTTCTTAGGAAGACAACCACCAAAACTAGAGGTGTTCTAGGTTTGAGTCCTCCCACTGGAGGTCATTTGAATCCTTCCATCTTTCAGGTGCATGCATTAGCAGAAGTAGAAGGAATATCCTCTTCCTTTTTGGCTGAATTTGTTCCGCTTTTTAGGGACTAATTTAAAGTTAATTTTAAAGAAAAAAAAAACCCCAAAGTGCTTCATATAAAATTAGTATTTTATGTTGAAGGCGTATGTGGATTAGATGGGATATCTGAGTACAGGTCTCTGTGACACATACTTCTTAAGCAAAACCAGCCATTTCTGGCAATTACCTTTAATTATTCTTTCCCCCCTCCCTGCTACTTCTACTTTGTTATGTTTGCTGTCACCTTTGCAGCTTCTGCAGTGATTTGTCAAAAAGGTCTCTCATCTCCTAGCCCATGCAGAATACTGATCCTGTGTTTAACTTGCTGCGTGAATCACACAGGGCAAAAGTTTTTGTGCCTCTTGCATGAAAACTGACCTTATGCTGAGCTTATGATTCCTGCTGAACAGCCCTCAGGGGACAGACTGCTGAGGGACATAAAATCCTTAAAGGGGAAAAAGAAGAGATTGATGTTGCTATAATGTATAAAGAAGAACCTAATTAGAAAACAAAAGACTATGAAGAGGTACTGAGAGAGGAGGTTAGCATAGAAGTGATGGAGGCAGAACTTTGAGTGGAAAAGAAGGAAGGCAACTGGAAATAATTTGAATCCTATATACAAACAGTGAAATTGAGGATACTTATCTTTCTGGTGAGGAAAGGGTTGGGGTTAGGAAAGGGTTATCTGGTGGAAGGGGACAGCTCAATTTTCTTTTTCCAAGAGAAAATTAAACTCTTATAGAAAAGAAAATCTTAGTGGCATATGCTACAGAGATTTATTGCCTCTTTTGGGTTTACCATAGATGGATACTTTCGATGTTTTTGTAAGCCAGAGAATGTCTCATCATCAGATGCTGAGATTATTTTGTAGCTAAAATAATAGGTATGGAAATAGCACCTGATACAGTACAGACATCTTTTTCACTCCTACTCTCCCAAAGGGTGGGGAAGAAGCAATATCATGACTCCAGCTATAATGTGACTGCTCCCAAAAGCTCAAATTCATTCAGTCTGTGCTGCTGAGCTACTCAGCTCCATCAATGTGACTCAGAGTTTAGACTATAATGGCTGCAGTTTGCACTTGCAATATCCAAGTGGGCATTTTAAATTCAAACCAAGCTTGTAAAATGTCCAAATTTATATATTTAGAGTTGTCTTGTATCATGTACTTCCTGCTGTCTCCAATTACAGTAATAAAATTTTCATTTAATGAGAGAGCTTGAATATAAAAATGGATAAATTCTTTAAGTTCTTTTTTGTTTTTAGATTTATCAGTGATAACTCATGTACTGCTTAAGGGTAATGAATCTTATTAAATGCACTTTAAATTATCTCCAAAATTAATACAAAAGTGCAGTTCCAGTGCTAAAGGCCCACATAAGAACTAATATTTGTTACTTATGAAAGACTCCTTACTACCTCCAGCTACATGATGTATATCCAATCAAGTCCTTACCCCTAATACAGATGTAGCATACGTAATCAGATTAAAACATTATGTACTACTTACAGAAGATGTGTACAGATTTCATTCAGAGAGTATGCCCGCTTCTTGCAGTGACTGTATAATAACTCATTCATTGTTTGTGGTTATTTCTCAGCATGTTTAGCAAATGGTCTTGGTAAACTCAACAATTACCTTAGTCTGTCATACAGGTCAGTGCAATCATACACCAGGATGAGTGAAGTGAGTCATTTTTTAGGGGTAGAATTACTGCCTTATTTTGGGTGTGAAAGCTTTCTAAAATGCAAGGACTATGCACACGTAGCTGCTTCAAGAAAACGTGACTTAATATTGTCCCCAGCTTCTCCAGTCAGTTCATCATTGTACTTGGCCAACTGTCACCTCCTCCTACATTACCTTCTCTTCTCCTACCCCTTCTCTCATGAGCTTGGCTTTGGCTCCAGGGAAGCATTAGATGTGACTATAATATAAGAATACTTAGTGGGAATGGTTATTTACATTCCCTTTAGCCTGTGTATCCCATTAATATTCTGTCTTTCAAACACAATGCCAAGATTGAATTTAAATTCATCTCTATTGCTCATGAGCTACCACAAAAATTCTGTCTTATTTCAGCTCCTGAACATGAGAGAGGGATTTAAGGAAGGATTATTAGCAAAGAACACTGAGAAAAAGCCTGGAGTAGAATGAGAATATGAATGGTCAGGTTTTATATTCAGGAAGGTCTTCCTTTCCATAGTTATTGAGTGAACCATTTCCTTCGTCTCCCAGCACACTCACAGCGTTTGACCACTGGAAGCAATGAATGTTTTAGGCTGCATCTCAGTATCATGGAGGTTTCCCATGACTCCTCTGCCCAGAGTCAGAACATACTGCTGCCAGTGCATGCTGCTTGCTCTCCTCTAACGCTGTCAAAGATACTTCAGGTATGTCAAAGGAAACACCAAGAAAACAGTTGAACACAAAGAAAGCTGATAAAAACTACATCAACTGAATCCTGAAATTCTAATTTCTTCAGAGACCAGAATGGTCCAAAACTTGGGCATAACATCAAATTTTTATACCAACTTCACAAATAAACTAATATCTTTCTCAGCCATGAAATGTACATGTTGGAAACTCACTGAACAACTTCAGTATTGGAATAGTTTGTTTATTATGTATTAACTTCCTGGGAAATGAAACTATACCATCTTCCAAAAGAAAGTTTGTTTTTGTTTTATTTGGGGGGGTTATTTTATTTTTAATTAATTTTCATTTTATTCTGTATAGATTTAAACCTAAATTCTGAATTTGACATTTCATTTCTAATTTTATGTTCTTGACTTTCTATTTAATTTCTGTTCTTTCTTGATGATTAAAACTAATCTTCCCCTTGAAGATTTCAGAACTAGGCCAGCACCAACACTCTTTGGAAATAGATTTAGGTTTTGGAATAGTAATAAAGTTTTCTTTCTGTAAAGTTTTCTTTAAACATTCTTTAATGTTTTTGCCTTCTTATTTTCACTTGATACATCATATTCAAACCTGTCTTCTGAACATCACTGTTAGCAGCCAATGTATTGGTCTGTCATTTTAATTCCTCATTATAATTAGTGCACAGTGAAATATCTATATATCATCTGAGCTGTATAGCAGCACATATTTAGGACACACTATTTAGAAATATATGGGTAAAGCAGCTGGTAACCAGAGCTCTCCTATATTCCTTCCGTAAAAATTCCTCATTTTATTTTGTACGGTAAATTCAGCACCAAATTAACAAGATTGGGAGCACTGAGTAACTGCTGTGGCACGCTGCTTGCTGAGCTGTCAGTTCTGGTCAGGCACAACCATACCCCTTAGTTTTCACGGATTCTTGGTATTCTTGACTGCCTGCCATGCAAAATTTTGTCACATCAGTACCTAATATTAAAGACTGTTGCAGAAGCACAGTGACTAAGGCCAAGTAACATCATTAGATCACCTTGAATGGCCTTTCTATAACAGAACAAAGATGCACACAGCGATTCTACTACAGGGCTCAGATCTTTTGAGCTCTCTTTGAGGTGAGAACACTTCTGTAGAGCCCAACATTACAAACAAGCAAACAAGGACTCACTCAGTGATCTGTGAAGGTGATGGAAATCAGTAATTTCAGCTGATTTCCAGCATGAGTTGCCATGTCCTGCTGTTTTATTTAATACAATTATTCCTATGATGAAGTAGATTTCCATGCACAAATAAATCACAAAAGGTCAGTTAATACTGCTAGATTTTATAATGTTTCTAACATATTTATATATATATATATAAACATTTTTCATGTAAAGCNAGCTGATTTCCAGCATGAGTTGCCATGTCCTGCTGTTTTATTTAATACAATTATTCCTATGATGAAGTAGATTTCCATGCACAAATAAATCACAAAAGGTCAGTTAATACTGCTAGATTTTATAATGTTTCTAACATATTTATATATATATATAAACATTTTTCATGTAAAGCAAGATAACATCTATGCACACAAAAAGTGCCAAATGAATGTGATGTTAGTATCATTAGAATATAAGTTCTTTGGTGGTTATCTGAATATCTTTGCACTGATGAGTACATTGATAATTTGGTTTTATAGTAGTGTTATTGTGCAGTTGAAATAATACTGATTAAAAGTATTCCTGAACTAGTAAAGTAAATATTAGAAAGATGTCCCAGATAAAGAAAGGTTTGTTAAAATGTAGCATAGAATTCCCCTCCTATTAATGGTGCAAAGGCCATGGCCTCTTCTAATGCTTTTATCAATAATGTATCAATTATTAATTAAAGCGCCATGAATTATAAGCTGGAGACTAAATTAGATCTTTTTGCAGGTTATAATGACACATTGGCAATGAGGAATGCTAGGTGGAGAAGAATGCTTGATCATCTTGTTGAAATTGTGAAAGTGGATTAGAACAAGAAATCAAGATGCAGCATAATTGCAAGAGACTCATCTTGTAACCTGCCACTAGCCTTTGTGCCTTGAGATGAAAATAATAACAGTTATAGGTTTAGTTGTTCCTCAATAAGGACATGTCTAATTAACAAACACTTGAATTTGGTTTTGCATGCCATACATTTTAACTCTTTTACTGCTCTGGACCCTATTATTTGCAATATGCTGTTAGTACAGATTTGCATATAAAATGACAAATGGTGACTGGGAGGTTTTTAGTGTGGAAAATCAAATGAGTTTATTTTGATTAAAAAGTAAAAGAGTTTTCTTTAAATACCA
The DNA here is from genome assembly GCA_002631895.1 of Agapornis roseicollis. Taxonomy (NCBI): domain Eukaryota; kingdom Metazoa; phylum Chordata; class Aves; order Psittaciformes; family Psittacidae; genus Agapornis; species Agapornis roseicollis. The sequence goes on along the minus strand of NDXB01007999.1, from coordinate 48,698 downwards.
AGTTTGGGAATATAAAATGATTACAACAGATAACAATAAAAAGGAAGAGATGAGGGAAGGGGGGGGGAAAGATACTCTTATAGCTTGATCAACTGAAGTAGTGCTTGGTGGTCAGCAACAAGGGTTGAACTTGTGTCTGGATGCATGCATGGCCTGAACATAATTTTCTCCTGGAAGATAAGCTACTTACTTCCAATAATATTTATGACAAATTCTTACTATTAGCTCTGTACAAAGCATATTTCTCATTCTTTGTGGACTGTGGAGGGAGGCTTAACTATTAGCTGAGACCATATGCCTAGTTCTAATGGATAAAGAGATGAAACCCTTATGGAGTACCCCTGGTTGAGGAAGTTTTTGCTTTTTCTTTGCAGTGGCTCACACTGGACTTAGAAAAAGAAGGCCTGCAGGTCAGTGAATAGGTACAAAATCCTGCACTCTCTTAGAAATGGGTGGGAAACTGTATTTGCCAAACTCAGGTGCTTTGAGCATCTTGCTTTGTACACAGAATATAAGGCCATATTATATGCTAAAGCTCCACTATGTTTGTATGTACAAGAGGTAACAGCACTGTTAACACATACAGTGCTCTACAGGTTTCTCTCCCTTTATGAATTTAGGCAGTTTTTCAACAAAGCATGTATTATGTATGCAGCAAGGGAAATGTCTGCTTCAGAGAAGCTGATGTCTCAAAGGTAAACATGTATAAATGTTTATACATTTTTTAACACATATTATTTACCCAGAAGAGCACAACAGCTGCTTCAGAGTTGTTCTGGTCTCAGTGGTAAATAAGTATTTTGGCAGTTGCTTGAAACAGAAATCATTCTTGGTTCCATTCCATTCTAGCCTCTTCACTTGTTATTTAATTATTCCAAAGGAATCAGGTGTCAGAGAAGATTGATTTCACTTCACATGAGGGGTCTCACAGATTAGACTGGTACCTCATGTAAAGCTTTAAGTAGAAGGCATCTTTCATTTTCATGCTCTGAGTTGTAATTTAGTCTCCATTTCTTCCTTGACCTCATGATTTGCATGACCTTGAAATAGAGGTGAATTCTTTTCTATCCAGTGTCACCTGAGATTACGTGTACACTTCAGTGTGTCGGGTGTTCACCATCTAGCCTCATCCCAGCCAGCAGTAGCAATCCAATTGCAATGCCATGGTACTGTCAAGATCTGATTAGTCTCCCTAGTCACTATCCAGAACACCAGATGAGCTTGAAAGCAATCTCATTGCTACTGTCAACACTGAGAGAGAGAGCAAATGCTCTCACACATGCTGCAATGACTTTACTGATGGCTAGATAGACAAAACCTCGCTAGACACATTGAAGACCTAACTAGGTAGTTCTTCAGCTGCAAGAAAGGAACTTGCCCCTTCCAACCTGCCTCTCTCAGCATTGGTATCTATGGCTCTAGCAGGTTCCTCAGCAGGTAATTTACAGGTTTGCTTTTGCATTCAGGTCTACACTAGTCATTAATTAAGCCCCAAGTGCACACCCATCATGTGCATCACTAATGATCTATGTGCTTTATTTTCTAATTTCTGGCTGTGTTAATTTGTTATATCAGCTCTCTCTCTTAACGAAAATCCTGTGCAGAACTAGAGATGGTTGTTAGCTATGATCAGTCTTCTTGTCATGTATGCCCTGAAGTCTATCACCCAGATTTAATTTCTGTAGTCTGTGGCAACTGTTCCAGTTGTTTCCTCACATCTTCATGGCTCTAAATGATAACCATTTGTACTAATGGGAAGAAGTAGCTCATACTGCCTCTATTACCCCATTGTGTCTATCTGTGCCAAATATGTTTATTATTTTAATAGAAAACTGGCAATCTGATTGTTTGCTCCACTTCACAAGAAGCTAGCACATCAGCACAAACTTGTTATAAGGTACTGAACACTTAAGTGCAGGAGCACATACAAGGGGATGCGCTCTCTTGGACTATGTGAATGATGTGAAAAAATCCAATAGATGAATTCACAGAGAGCTGAGGGCTCTTTTGTGTTAAGCTGCCACAGAAGATTGGAGAGCTCATCTCTGAGAATAAACATGAATCATTAAATCAGACACACCAGAGTAAATGTTATGAGATGATCTATTACAGTAAAGTTGCTTTCTTATGTACCAGGATGTAGAGGAAATATAAATGTGAGTGGATTTATAAAAAATTCACTTTATTGCTATTTATTCATGAGCTATCTTAACATTCAGTGCTTTGCTTATAGATTTGAATTCAGTTAGAAATATTTTTTTGAATGTCATACTGGATATGGTAAATAATACATGCAAAAGCATTCCTAATGTTAAAAGATAAGAGGGCTCACAGGGTTGGTGATGACACGAAGAAGTAATCATTGTGAAATCACAGACTGAACAGGAAGTCATCAAGGATGTGCTTAAGCCAACAACAGTTTCAGTATATAGTTTAAGTTACTTTTGTAGACTTCCTCTGCAGTCAATGAAGAGTGCTAGTCAATGCCAGAAGTAATTCATCTCACCTATCATAGATACAGAGAATGGATAAATTTTGTCCCAGGAGGGGACTGCCACCCTGAAATTAGTTTTTCTATCTTACAGTTATTCAGTAGTTAATTGAAATGAATTTAGTGTCCTCGGCATGAGTATGTGCAGTATTCTGAATTCACAAGCCCACATAGCATTTGCTGACAGCCTTAGATAACAGGATGAATTGAACACTACTACTAGAAGATACAGATCAGGAAAGGTTAGCTCCTCATGTTCTTAAAAGAAAGCTGTAGTCATAGAATCATAGAATCATAGAATAGTTAGGGCTGGAAGGGACCTTAAGATCATCTAGTTTCAACCCCCCTGCCATAAGCAGGGACACCTCACACTAAACCATGTCACCCAATGCTTCATCCAATGCCTTCATCCAATGCTTCATCCAATGCCTTGAACACTGCCAGGGATGGAGCACTCACAACCTCCCTGGCCAACCCATTCCAGTGCCTCAGCACCCTAAGAGGAAAGAATTTCTTCCTTAGATCCAATCTAAACCTCCCCTGTTTCAGTTTGAACCCGTTACCCCTTGTCCTGTCACTACAGTCCCTAATGAAGAGCCCCTCCCCAGCATCCCTATAGGCCCCCTTCAGATACTGGAAGGCTGCTCTGAGGTCTCCACGCAGTCTTCTCTTCTCCAGGCTGAACAGCCCCAACTCTCTCAGCCTGTCTTCGCATGGGAGATAGTCCAGTCCCCTGATCATCCTTGTGGCCCTCCTCTGGACTTGTTCCAACAGCTCCATGTCCTGCTGTTCTTGACAGGGTAGTGTAGGTAGTTCAATCAATGTTTGCTAGAGAGATAATTTATTAGTGTTGTAATTTCCTCTGCACCAGCATCAAATTTGCCCACAAAACAATATTTGAAGTACTTCATTTAAAAGTATAGTTACTGGAAGTTGGCAAGTAAGGGTAATTGTCATCAGAGATAAAAGTGCAGGTTGGTATAGGATAAATGAACCGCATTTCAAAGAAGAATGTGAACTTTAGAAATACTGTATGTATCTGGATTCAGGTGATAAAAATCCAGCAAGGAGGTGATTTCTAGACAGGACGTGAAGGAGGTGTCATATAGAGGGAAGGAGTCCTATAGAAATGTAGCATATTAGCTTATGTGTCTTCAGTGATTACTTTTCAGCTGTGATTCTTTCCTTCCATGTCTCTACAGTTGGGATTACCAGGTGTTTTCCTAGGCAAACAGTGGATGGGAATAGCACTCTGTTTTCAGGAGGAAACACCATTAGGTACATTCAGTCTCCTGCATTTAAAATCCTTTCACTTTACTTGACTCCATTGTGGTACAGGAAGCTGATATTCTTTCCTAATAACTTCCCTACACCAGCCTTATTTATTAACCTTTCTATGAATTCGTTAATCCTAAATCTCCCTCTTTTTCTGGATTCCTTTCTAATGATCTGGGATGGTGATTACGGAAAGATTTACTACGGATCTCTTGACTTTTGAGTTCTGCATTCCTTCCCACACAACAGTTTTTCTCAAGTGTCACCCATATCAAGCCATTCTGGTGTGAAATTAAAAAAGTTTTTATTCTTTAAATATTCCATTACCTCACTTTTCCATAAAAGATAGCAAAGGAATCAAATATTTCCTCTTTTAGAAAGTTTCAAAGGAGTAAACCTGCTAGTCTCTAGCTCAAGTCTAGTATCGGACTGTCTTTTCAAATTAAAGTGAAGACATGGGCAAATTTCCCAGTAGTAGAAGAAAAGGAAGGGGTATGGCTCTTTCTGTAGACTTTTATCTTATTGCATCCCGTTCATTTCATATTTAGTAGTCAAATCTGGCTTTTATCCTCATAGACTTTTATAAATGTTCATCACACAACTTCCCTGAAATAGAACTAAACTATTTCTGCTTTACAGGAAAGGATTCATCAGAGAACTTAAATGAATAAATCATGATAAGATCAAGATGAAAAAATCAAGTTGATTTCCAGTCTCTCTCTGTAAATAGCTGTGTCTGTTCTAGTTTTATGGCCAGGACAGACAGACAGTCCTTTGTATCCTATCCTGCAGGTAGCTGAGCACAGCTGCTGTTTCATGGTGGCTGCTGCTACTCATGTCATTGAAGAGCTGCTTTTGAACCTTTTTTCTGACACAATGTTCATTTCATTGCATACTCCTCATGCTGAGAACCTTAGCAATGATAGAAGCTGAGAAGATCAAGGCCATGGATACCGATTGTGTTGACACATGGTCACTTCATAGAAGAGTCAGATCTATCAAAAGGTGTTACTCCAAAATCTGGCTTTTTCATGCTCTTATTTCTCCAGAATGGGTGAGTGAAAGAAGTAATGGATCTAAATGGAAGAGAAGGTTCTTAACATGGTGAGGGGTAGCAAGCAAGGAATTGCTTATGGATTGAAGAAATTATGTCAAGCTTCTGTTATTTGCAACAACTTCACATGATGTGCCATAGAACTAGATTTCAGTCTTAGAATAATAACTGTTTTTAAATTGGAGAAGCCAATTTTGATCCTCACTGTTAACCTTCTGTATAATACAACTCCCTGCTCTGCTTCAACATGCTATCAGATGTCTGGCTTCTGTGTCTGGCTTCTGGCTGTGTATGATCCTTCACTTACTTAAGTCAAGCAATGCTTTTGTTGGAGTATCCTGCTTGACTCAGTGTTGTCTATGATGAATGCAGCTAAACTGCAATAATAAAGGAGACATCACAATGGGATTTCCAGTGACTGTTTTATATGCTGAGAAGAATCAATCACTTTTGAGTTTAAGACTTGTTTTTGCTCACATATATCCTTGAACAAGTCGGTTTGCTTTTGGGGAAGAATCCTTCCAAGTTACAGAGCTATTGGTACAGTAAAGGCTTTTGCAGATCTTAAGCATGGCTGTGAACAAAAATACCAGGTTTATTTCCTTCCCTTTGCTTCTTTGGTATGAGTTGTTTGTATCTTAAACTCTTATTTCTTCTTTTATGATACATTCTTCGTTGGTCTTTCCAAGCAGGAAGCTACAGAGGACCTAGAAAAGGACAGCTGGAAATGAGTGTCAAAAATGCTGATACTTTCTTGACTCATATATCTCCCCCCAGCCCACACACCTCCCTAGTTATCTCTTTGGAAAGAACCAGATAGAAAATATAGTCTGTTTATGGTCTTGTTAAGACCTTCTACAACTCACTTTTTTCATTCACTCTTTTATATCCAGCAAGTCTCTTTTTTAAGGAATGTGCTGTTGCTATGCAACCGCAAATAAACCATGTAGGGAAAGGGAGCAGGGAAGGATGAAGGCGAGAGGGAGGTAAAGTAGGAAAGATGTTCTTGGAAAAAAGGGAAGTCATAGACTGTGATTTGAAAATCAAGGAGAGGAAAAGTTTTTTCTTTAGCTGTGTGAAAGCAAGAGACAGAAATGGAGGAAATCTCCTCCCTTGCCCTCCACTCCTTTGCTTTGTCTAGTTACCTCTAGCTTATAGTGTGTCACCAGATGACTGAACAATTGGAGAAGTAGGAATTTATGTGGTTGAGGTGTTTGACTGGGATTCTGGAGGTCTGTCAGATATACCCTGCTCACCAATTGCTTTTCTGGGTCACCTAAGGCAAACTGTTTAATCTCCTGTCTTAATTTAATTAGTCTAAAATAGGGATGATGCCTCTGATTTCTGTCTTGTCAGTTTAGAGTACAAAAACTTCTTAATAAGCACTGACTCAAGATCCCAGTGAGGTCTCAGGGTCTCTTTGCTTCAATTATTTTAAGTAGAAAATAGTAGTGAAATAAAGATCATCATCAGTAGGAAGGCCTTTCCTTCCTACTCTGATAGTGCAAAACGTCTTATAGCTCTTGATGTGGAGCTATGGCACATTCACATTCTATCTCATCCTCCACACTTCAGAGCTGTGCTTCAAATGCTGGAGGACTTAACTTCACCCCATCCACCTGCAGGCCTCTGCAAGGAGGTATATATATTCCTTAGACATCCAGACCCCTTCTGTGCTCACTGAATATAGCTCTAGATCTAATTCACACTTCAGAAATGCCTATTTTGCTTTCTTTTGAACATTTTCTAGCAAAAGTCTGGGGTAAATAGGAGCCAAGCATGGGTGTCTGAGTTAATTCTCTACAGTTGAATAAGATGTATTCAGGCCAGCGTGGTTTTCATTTTCTTTTTGTATGTATTTTACTGTGTGGCATTTTCACACAGTGGAAGTCTTCCTTCTTGAGAAGAAATTTCCAAACAGAGTAAGAAAAGCAGCAGAAGGTGGAACTGAGCCCTGCAAGAGAACTGGCAGGACGATGCTGCTGCATTTAGAATTAATTTGTTTGTGCAGGCTTGTTAAAGTAAAAGTGGCATTTTACTTGCTCTGATGAAGACAGAATTAATTTCATTATGATTAACATTTCTGCTGCTTAGAGATATTTGCTGGCATTCAGCTTTTTTGCCTGTGATAGAGGATCACTTAGAAACATAATTAAAGAGTAAAAGCCCCGCTGTATGTACTTACATAACAGTGCTTCCAAATATTAAGTTCTTATCTCCAGCTTTCAAGTTTTCCAGGGTTTTGCTTTAGTTAGTATGGCTGATGTGCTAGTCACTGTCCTTTCAAAATGAGCAGCACTCATTGACCATGAAATAAGCTATGGGTAGTATTGGTAAAGATTTCTGCTCACTGTATCTTACAGCGTATCTGCATGGGGCAAATAAACTCTGTTGTGTACCTTCAATATCCTTTATCTATCTTATGTCTTTGGATAACAAAATCTTTAGTGGAAGAGCTCAGCCCTTAGGCAAAGGATTTAACAGTGGAGGATCTAAGGCATCTCATATCAGGAGGTTAAGATTTGTTTTACATTTTCTGCCTATAAGTGGGTCTTTGTTAGGATGCTGGTTAACCTTAATCTTGATAGCCCAGTGAAACAGATCTTTGATTAAATTGATCTTCATTGTGCATTTTCAGATCCTCTATTGTAATGGAGGGATTTCACTTCTATCAGAACTACTGCTGAGCAGCTACAGAGACAGCTGTGGAGTTGTTTCAGTGGCCTGCTCATCTATGCCATTGAGCCAACAAATCTCTGTTATCTTTCAGCTGGTACTGACGTAGATGAACTTTGTTCTTCTGTAGCTTAAGAAAATTCTTTGAACCCCCTCAACATTGCTAGGAGCCTGGATTGACTTGGAAAATGTGGTATCTGCACAAGAATATTGACTATTTTATAAAATCATTTTTAATTCTGTTGATGCTTTCATATTATTTTATTTGGGTTTTTTTTTGGTAGTAATATCATCAATGAATTTCTCTTAATCTTAGTTGTTCCTGCAGCTCTCACTATAACCTTTCCATCTGCTTATGGCTTGGATTGGTGTACTGTTTTGCTGGGTAAAACACTGGCTGGATGGCTGAGCCCAAAGAATTGTGGTGAATGGAGTTAAATGCAGTTGGTGACCGGTCACAAATAGTGTTCCTCAGTACTGCAGCCAGTTCTGTTTAATAACAATGATCTGGACAAAGGGAATGAGGGCACCCTCATTCGGTTTGCAGACACTACCAAGCTGGGTAGGAGTGTTGACTCATGGCTCAGGAAACTAGGGGTGTTGCATGGAAAAAAGGAGTCTCAGAAGAGACCTTATCACACTCTACAGCTACCTGAAAGGAGGTTGAAGCGAGGTGCAGTTGGTCTCCCAGGGAAGAAGTGATAGGACAAGAGGAAGCATTTTCAAGCTTCACCAGGGGAGGTTTAGATTGGATATTAGGAACAATTCCTTCACTAAAAGAGTTGTGAAGGAATTGGAACAGGCTGCCCAGGGAAGTGGTGGAGTCACCATGCTTTGGGGCTATTTAAAGGACATGTAGATTTGGTGCTTAGGGACATGGTTTAGTGGTGGACTTGGCTGTGTTAGGCTTATGGTTGCACTCGATGATCATACAAGTCTTTTCCAACCTAAAGGATTCTATGATTGTATGACCCAAGAGGTTTCTTCTCGATTCATAGCTTCCTTAAAACACAACCTTTAAACATACACTCAAGATTTCCTGCCCTGAGAACAAGGGTAAATGTGTATATACATTAAATAAGCTACATATTCATGAGCAGAAAGTGTTACAAGAATTGTAAAGGTACAAAGTCAGTATAAAAGCTGTTAAGATACCATTTCAAAACCAGTCAAGAATGAATCAGGTGGCCTCGTCCATTTCCATAAAGTTACAGAGAGAAGGGAGTGGAAATATGAATTAAAGTGACATTTTTGCTTAACAGCTACATGTTTTTAGTAGGTTTTCCTGCCATTATCTTGTCTGCATCTGCTGTGTCTGTCAGGCATGGCAGACATTTGCCTCCTACCTATTCTTCTGTGATCCATGCCTTCAAGTTGTAGCCTTTCATCCTTATTTTGCTATGAAAGAGCTGTTTGTCTTTATGAAATTTTCTCTTCTTGGAATGAATGACTGGCATGGATTAGCATATACCTTCTGCACTTAATGTTCAGCAAATGACCTTTCAGGGCACAACAATGCATTCTGATGCTGATAACTTTTGAATGCTTCAGTATACTACCTACCAGCTGCAGCATGTACAGCACTGCACTTAAGGGACATATATAGGGATGGCAATTACCCAAGCCTCAGTTCACATATTTTCTTCCTAATGTGTTAGACCTCTAAAACCTTACACTGCATGAGACAACATGAGGGAAAGGTGAGTATTGTGTGGTAAAGGTTCATGTGGATGATTGAGAAAAGAGACATATCTTTTTCAATACAATGTCCCTCTTAGATGGACTCCTTCCTTTAAAATCATTCTTCAGGACAAATAATTCAACACATTTATATCTGCTGTGTAATTTATAGTGTATATATTTTGCTACAGTGACCTACCATGTGAATGTGAATGAGGATCTGGGCCGTAGTACCACATTTTTAAATTAAATAGTTAAGAAAGTTACTCCAATCCATTATTAATCATCTAAATAACTGTTAAAAATTTCAGAGACTGTGAACACTTACCTCTTCCACTAATCAAAGAGAACATGTTCTCGAACAGGCCTTGTGAAAATCAGAACTCTCAAGTGCCTAAATTTGGAAGACTGATATGTTGTAAGTTGATTATATCTCAACTCACCTCTTAATTTATAATAACTAAACAAATTTATTCACTAATCTGTTAAGATGCTTTTATGACAGATATGACTAACAGTACAGTTTTGTTCCTGTGCTTCCTTAGCAAAACCTGCCACTACCCTATTTATTTGCTCAGTTCATTATGTTATGCCTAAAACTAACCTGAAAATTATTCAGTACATGCAAGTCCAAACATACATTTGGGTCCTGTGGGATACTTAAAATTGCTAATGCAGTGCTAATAGCAAAATTAGGGTGCTGTGAAACTCAGTGAATTTCTTAATGTTTATAAATTATTTGGAATACTCAAATGGAGATCACATTGCTGAAATAATACTAATATGAAATAATACTAATACTACTATTGCTACTACTAGTACTATTAATAATAGTAACAATAATAATGTTTCTTGCTATTATTAGATATCACTGCTCTAAGAAAAATCTGATAAACCTAAGAGAGGAAATTCTTTTTGTTTAAAGGAAACTGGGTGAGATTACTCTTGTCAACTACATTACATTAAGGGTTAAAAGTATTGACAGAATATGGTATTCAAGAAGAAGGAACCATATTTCGGATGCAGCTGTTGTACTCAAAGACAGCTCCATCTTTCAGTGAATGGTGCACATATTTATCACCAGTCAACCCCACCATGGTCTCATGGTGCACACTCTGATACATTGCCAGTTTAAGTTCCTATTTCAGGTTTATTCAAAATGTTAGAAAAGACAAATTTGATTTAGATTATCTTATGTGAGACTGACCATTGCTCTTCACTGCTGGTTTACCTTTATGCTAAACACAGCTGTCTACTCATGTGCAGCATAAAAGTCACTGTATGTTCTGGATAGATGTGCAATCAAGTGGATCATCGGTTTAGATCAGAGCAGTGTTGTGGATAACCTGATATAGAACTACAGCTTTAGTAAGACCTAATTATGAGCATAAGAAATATCATTTTAAGATTGGGGATGATTTAGCTAAATGCAGTGGGACACAAATTATAAGCTCACTGACTTTATGAGCTAATCAGGATTAATACAGTGTCATCTATGAGCTGAGTGAAGTTCCCCATGTTTTTGACAAGTATAAAACTTTGTCCATCTTTTAGAACTAGTAATTGGAGCATGGCGTGATTTCTTTTACATCACCTATTATGTAGAAAGAAAGACTCCATTTCAGATATGGTAGTGTAATATACATGTCATTGTTCACATTACTCTCTGAAACAGTGACTGGAAGCACTGAGCTGCAAAATGTGTATTGTTAATCATTGGGTCATTAACCTTAACAATGTCAATGCATTCCCCTATCAGATTCAACTAAATGACTGCCCCAGGTAATAGTTAAGAGAACATTTCACACAGATGAACATATTAATGCTTTATTTGGTTCTAAATGCAGTGTGAAGGATTTAGGTAGGAGCTAATATATGTGAGGAGGAAAAAAAGAGTACAATTGAAATAAAAGAAAGTGGAAACTTCCCAAAAGAAAGAGAGGAGTCCACAGTTTCCTGTAGCTGTGAACAGCATACCTATCTCATTCTATTTTTAGTTGCAATCATTTGGATAAAATATTATACTATTTTGAGGAGGATTTAAATCAAAGGCATGAGGTTTCATTAGAAGCCAGAGACTTTTTTAACATCTAATCTCCAATATCAATAACTCATGTGCGTTCTCTGATCCCATGTTTCTACAGTAAAATGCAGATGATGAGACGTTCTTTATTTGGCTATAGCTAATGGGTTTCTGCCTGAACCTTGCTCTCCCTGTATCTGGCAAAGAATGTTTTACATGAACCTCTGATGGGAGAAGATGCCACTACTACACCCCAAAATGTTTCTATTGCACATTCCTGGTGGAGCCAACCACACATGCATAGAACAAACTCTGAACAAAGCCTGTGTTCGCTGCTGTCTTTGTATCAGAGTAGAGCTTGGAAAGATGTCATCCAGCAATAGACTTATGCCAGAATGACTTATTTTGCTTGCTGATCTTTGGATACCTCTGTCTCCAGGCACCAGGCACATTCCTCACATCTAGGCTAGAAATGGGTGGCAGGCTGGATTAATTTTCCTGTTGCTGCTTCTGGATACCATCTTTCCCAGGAACCCAAAGGAAGCCTTTAGTCATTTCCTTTGGGTCTTTTGCATATGAGCATCCATGTGGGGCAGCTCAGAAAGCTGGTGGCACAGAATAGTCTCTTGCCATTGCCTGAAGATTTCATGTGATCAGCAGCCATTTCTCAAGTTGCACTCAGGAAAAAGGCAATAATAATGCACTGGGAATTGAATGATTGGTCCTGGTGGCCTGTAAATCATAGAACTGTAGAATAGTTAAGGTTGTAAAGGACCTTAAGATCATCTAGTTCCATCCTCCCTGCCATGAGCAAAGACATCACACACTAAACCATTTTACCCAAGACTCCCATCCAGCCTGGCCTTGAACACTGCCAGGGGTGGCCTTGGAGGATGTATAATAAAAATACTCAGTTTGAAGGCCTTTTAAAACAACCACACCAAGCCTTTTCCACTGCCAGAGCTTTCAGGAAGCCTCACTTCTGAGGCTTTCACACTTCGCTTGGAAGATTAGAACCTCAAAATGACACATTTCAAAGTAAGTTCCTATTAAGCTGTTAGAGAGTGTAATAGCTTTCTTCTGTAAACATGTAGTATTGAGTCGCATTTACTACTGAAACCAGTCCATCAGCATTGCTTCACTTAGCAATGAGCAAGGAAGGGCTGGTGCTCTATAAATATCTGTCAAGTGTGATCAAAACCAGAGGTAGGAATTAATTAGGGGCTCTCAAAATAGGAAGTGTGATATTGGCTGGTGGGTGTTTGGAGGATCAGGCCACCTATTTTTCTAGTTTTAACTCCATTTCCTTACTTTTACTTATGTTCCCCTGAAGGACCTAAAATTTCACTCTCCTGTCCTAATACCCTTTGCAGACTGTTATCATGCTCTCTTAGTTGCTACTTAGCAAAATTATACTATTTTAAATAGCTACTGAAGTTGAAAAGTAGAAAATATTATTACACAAATGATTTTTTTGTTGTTAATGTTATTGAAAAGCTCACTAAGTAGTTTTGTTGTTTCTCTTATATACATGGATACAAATCAGTTGTAATGCCTAATTTGACCCTTCTGTAGCAGTTTGACCCTTCTGGTTGCATGGGCTTGGAAGATAAAAAATGGTAGTGTTAATTCTAAGGAAGCTTTTTAATGTCCAATTCCTTTTTGGGATTAAAGATTTGGATGTTGATGAGGGGGAGTGAGTTTTTATCATCAATTTTAATGAGGCATTTATAATCTCTCTTGATTGTATTTAGGTTTTTTTATTGTTACTGGGCTTTTTTTATGTCACTCATTCAAGCAGTGACTCCATGAAAGCTTTTTTTAAGTACTCCAGATCTATTCTGGTAATGAAGCAATGAATGTCAAGCAAAGCAATTTTATCTAAATTTACAACTAATTCTCTCAGACAAGATCAAAACTGACATAAAGAAAATATCATTTTTATGTAAAAAATAGGACCAAGCTGAAACTCCCCAGTTACATCCACTGGCATATAGCAAGGTGGCATTTTTAGCCATGAACAATTTGCCACACCGCATCCCAGCCATTGTGTGTCACACTTGTTTATCTAAGAATGAGAAAGTGTCAGTAATAATATTTTATAGGAATGATGCTTCTGCAGCTGTTGTTAAGTCCAAGAAGATTGAGGTTCTATTTCTGTACATGTTCTTAGCCTCCCATCCCACTCTCCCTCTTCAGGTGGTTGGAATTTCGCCCAATGAGGCTAACAGAAATGAAGAGCAAATAAGAAAGTAAGATACAAGCCAAGAGTTTGAAAGGAGAAAAGGCTGTTGCAGCAGAACTAGTTGGGCATGGAACTGGGATTTTAGTTTTAATATTTACCTGGACCATAAGATTTGTTCTGTCTGGGACAAATTTTATGTTTTCTTCTCTTTCAGCATAGTTTTAATTTCTCATTTTCATTTTGTTTTCCAGAACAGTTCTGACTCGCATCAACCTAACACAGTGTAACCTCGCTTTTATAGTAGTGACAGAACAAGGGGTAACGGGTTCAAACTTAAACAGGAGCGGTTTAGATTGGATCTAAGGAAGAAATTCTTTCCTCTTAGGGTGGTGAGATGCTGGAATGGGTTGGCCAGGGAGGTTGTGAGTGCTCCATCGCTGGCAGTGTTCAAGGCCAGGTTGGATGAAGCATTGGGTGCCATGGTTTAGTGTGAGGTGTCCTTGCTTATGGCAGGGGGGTTGGAACTAGATGATCTTAAGGTCCCTTCCAACCCTAACTATTCTATGATTCTATGATTCTATAGTAGACTTGAAAAATTGCTGGGTTATGCAAGGCCAATCTTCGCCCCTCTAGACAGATTTCCCTCTCTTTTTTGAAAGAGGATGCTCAAAATGCCTATAAATTCCACCAGCATTCTGGATGATATCATGCTCTAGACGTGTAGTAATAACCAGGACTGACTGTTCTGGGTGAGAGCAGTATGTTCAGGGAGCACTTCGTTTTTCTTCTGTCCTGATGTTTATCTAGCCCACAGTGGAAACAAGCAAGCTGTTGCTGTAGATTTAAGCTTGCAATCCTACTTAGCCTTATGGATAAATCATTAGGCTCTTATTCCAAATCTGGTTTTGCTACTGCAAATCATCTGTTTGCATGCATGGTAAGCCTGACTCTTAAAGATGTGCTCCACATGGAGTAGAGACACACTCAAACAGCTTAATAAATTAGGTTGTGACTGGCAAACAAATACACGATACTGAGCAAAACAAGCAGCTATATCTACACCATAATGCCGGAAATGAGACAGGGATAGTCAAGAAAATGCCTATGGATTGATGTAGAAATATAGTTGCATCTGCATACTGTTGGCATTATCTTAATGGATGCTGAGAAACAAAGATTGATACCTCAGATACAGGGTGGCATTTAGCGCTTTGGGATGTAGATTAGTATCTCTTCATGACACTGTATTGTACTGTGTCAGCCAACCACCTCAAGTCATCCATAGCTTCAGGTTTCTTGCATTTTAATTTAATCTGTAGCATAAACATGTCCTGCATGTTTGTAACTTGGAAAATCAAAATGCCTACTATTGTGTCCTCATATAGCCATTGCTTTCTCTGTGATGGAAGTATAAAATATGTTTTAACTATGTGGTTGTTAAGCCATTAAAATGTCTATGTCTAAAATGCAAAGCTTTTCATTAGCATTTTCATAACCTGCACATACTTAGAACTATCCTTTCTCATTGGCTGTGCTTTATCCCTATTTTTTTAGTAATCAAATAATTCTGATTATACAGTTTTGCTTTCTCTGTCTGAATATTTATACAGATAGTGGTCTAGGAATAACACGGTAATACTTAGCTGATAATATGATTTCTGTTGGTTAGTTCCAACTGCTTGAGAATATCTGGGCTGAGAAATTCATACTTGGGATAAGTTGTTATTTTATTAATTTTCTTAACCTTGATTATACATGGTTCAACCGTCTTTCTAAACAATAAGTACAGCAGGAAAATAAGTTAGTAAATTGAAAATATTATTGCAATGTTTCTATACTTAGCAAAGAAACAACAAATTCCTAGAGCTAGTTCATGCAACTAGGGTGGAAGTGCCCATGCTGTTCTTTTCAAAATATTCCTTCCAATATAGTTACTTTCCTCTTGCATTAATGCTCCAAAAATATAGGCATTTCATTTTCTTCTGCTGAAGTAGCACTTTTCTCATTGAAGGCCCTCGAGGGAAGCAGAAACTCTGAAACACGAAATGCGATTTATGCTTGCCTTGTAAAATGGCAAGGAAACTGCTTGAAGACCGTAATAACCCTTGCTGCTCATTCCATGAACATGCCTATGGAAAATGTTAATTTAATCAACAAATTATAGCTTCATGCAAAGGAAGGAGTGTGGAAATACTGGCAGAGGAAGAGGAAAGGTCTCTCACAATTTTTATGATTAATCATGAATTGGAGCCTCTTTATTATTCTTGCATAAATGAAGAATTTATCCTAAATGGATTATGTTGCAGTTCTCATTCATTTTATTTCCTGACTCACATCTACATACATGTCCCATCAAAATTTATGAGAACTCCTTTATGCTGACATGAAGGCATTTTAATGAAACTGTTGAGTTGTCTTCTTGTCATATCAGAGATGTTAGAGAGGGAGATCAAACAGAGAGCTCGTACTTTTAGAGGAAACCCTGCAGCTTTCACGCTGGTTTCTACCAGCATTTTTAGCCCATGGATACTGATCATGGGATGCCTCACACAGTCTAAGTGTTCCCTGCCAAATGTTGAAGCAATGAAGTTAGAAATAGGAATATTGGAATGAAGAGGAACAGAAATAGATTTCTACAAGTCAGCTTAAAGATCCATTTGCAGTAGGGCAATATTACATTTTTGAAAGGCATATATTAGCTGATTAGATCACCTGCAAATGGAGCGTTAATTAAGAATTTTCATAACAGTGCAGTACAATTGCATTAGCAGGAAAAGCTGTGAGATATATTGTACTATGCCATTCAGGCATTAATCCTAAAGATAATGGACCAAAGTTTGCTTTGGCTTTTTTTACAGCTTACATATGGAGTAAGTCCAGTGACAAAGGCTAGTTGTATCTTCATGTGTGTGAATAGTGAGTTTGTCCCATTATCCTTTAATTAAAAAGTTTGCTTAAAAATATCTGTCAGTGAGGCACACTTGACATATTTTTGGTTGATAATAACTCAAAAGACAGAACCCTGGGTCTCAGCTCTGCAGTTTGAGACGTACATGGAGGAAGGCCATGGAGGGAAAGGAGAAGGCCATGGTGGGAAAGACGGTGACTTAAAGTCAGTTTTACATACCCCTAATGCTAAATTCAAGAAATCCTGACTCTGCAGGTAAAATTTTCATCTGCAATAAGTGTAATTCCAAGGATCAAAAGCACAAAGCTTGAATCTTACAGATTAAATTGGTTTAGGAGTCCTTCAGTATTAAAATAGCTTATGCTTTAGCTGGACTCTCCAGCACAGCAAAAAGAACTGTCTGGAATGTTATTCTGGCCATTTGCCTTTGTATTTACATTTTCTCTTTTTCCTATCAAGCAGTCTGAAGGAATCCCTTTTATTGTTGTGTTTGCACTTCTTGTGATCTGGGTACTGTAGCACTTCATGTAGTGGACATTGCTGACTCACTCTAGAAAGAGTAGCGGTTGAAAAAGTAATTGGCATGCCTTTAAAACAGGGATTTTAACAGCTTAGTTTCTAAAAATTAATTTCATTTTCAAAAATGAATTTAACAAATCAACCAAACTAAAAAATTATCAAGATGAGATGAAGCTGAAGAATTGATACTACAGTTGGAGATAAACTCTTCTCACTATTCAGGTTTGACTGTACTATCTACAGGTAGAAGAGAATTATCTGGTTCTTGTAGGAAAGGAATTTCAATTCATGCACCAAAGCTGAAGTCAGGTCAGAGTCCACCTGACTCTTTTGATACGTGAGCTGCCTCCTTGATTGACAAATTAAGACTGTAACTAGGCATCCAATTTAATGAAAAGCATGATTTACTGCAGCTGGAATTTTTTATTGGGATTGTAAATGACTTGTGCTCTTTATAGTTGCTATATCAATAGATCCAATACAAGAAGATCTTGTTGGAAAGCCCATTATCTATTATACAAAAGGACACAGAACCAGATGTTCTTTTACTATGCTTAGCATTTAAACTAAAGCTCTGAGAGAAAAGGGAATATGAAATCAATAAATACAGTTATTTTCCCCAAAGAAATATGTTTATATGCAGACTAGTTATATACCCAGCCTCACTCAGTAAAAGGGACCTGCAGCAGTGTTGTAAGGGTCAGAAAAGAGCAGAAGAGCAATGGGGCCAAGTGTGAGGAGGCAAGTGATAAAGTGGCAGAGAGAGAAATATCTAGGGGGTGTAAATGCATAGCTTCACACAGTCAATAGAAGATATTGATTTAGTGTACTCCGGAGGCTACCGATGGCAGAAACACTCCCGTACAAGACAGCATTAAACATTGGAGCTTTCTGGTCATCAAATATTTATCCCAATACTATCCAAGATATATAGCCAACAGCACTAGTAATAAGTAGTTTTTTGATTTCTAAACTTCCACTGCAACCAATGCTAATTCATTTTGGTAATGTGTATTGAGATTGTCTATCTTATGAATCCTCTTTACTAGCATCATCTGAAGGAACAGAATGGAACTATGCTTTTCAATGCAAAGTCAGACTGTCTGTTCCCAAGACTGAGGCCAGACAGGCTTGGGATAATAAAGCAAGTGAAGTTGTCTGTCTGATGTCAGCCACAGACCTGTTTGGTGGCAGGAGAGGACAGGGAGATGGAAATAAGAAGAGAGAAGAACAGGGAATGAAAGTGAAGGGTACAAAAGCAGATACAGAGAACTGCAAAGGAATTATCCAAGGGTGAAAACAGGATCAGGGAAAACAGCTGTTCAGCACAGGAGACAGAAAATATCAACAAATATAGGCAGTTAGAATCATAGGATCATAGAATAGACAGGGTTTGAAAGGACCTGAAGATCATCTAGTTCCAACCCCCCTGCCATAAGCAGGGACACCTCACACTAAACCATGTCACCCAATGCTTCATCCAACCTGGCCTTGACTTCCCTTCAACCATCTTCCCAATAAGAATGAACTTTGATAGAACCAGACAAGTTCTGCAGTAAAGGAGCAATCAGCATCAGCAAGCAATGACTCAACACTGCACACAGCTTCCCCTGCTTTGAAAGACTGTTTCAATAGACGAAGTTTGATATCATGGACCAGATGGACTCAGTAGCTTTATAGGGACTGGTCCATGCACTAAGTTAAGAGTACACTGAGATAAGCTTGACACTATATTGAGAATGTGGGATCTGAGCATGACATGAATGGTATGGAATAAGGGGTGGATAATGTCCTGGGTTCAGCAGTTGCAGTCAGTTTTTCTTCTCTTTAGTAGCTGGTGTTTTGACTTAGCCCGGGAACAAGGCTGATAAGGCCGATGTTTTTGGTTGTTGCTGAGCGATGTTTGCCCTGACTGAGGACTCTGTGAGCCTCATGCTCTGCTGGGGAGAAGGGGGTGCCGGGAGGAAGGAGGGACAGAACCCAAACTGACCAAAGAGGTATTCCATACCATAGCACGTCATGCCCAGGAGGTAACTGGGAGTTACCCGGAAGGAGGGGGGACTTCCCGGTTGGGCTCGTTTTCGGCGGGTGGTATCGTACCCTCTTCCCTTGTTTTCCTTGTCATTGTTATTATTGTTGGTGATAGCGATAGTGATTTGTGTTGTACCTTGGTTACTGGACTGTTGTTATCTGACCAGTGGGAGTTCTT
>NDXB01007999.1:0-23942 GCA_002631895.1 Agapornis roseicollis | reverse complement strand
GGGTTCAAACTGAAACAGGGGAGGTTTAGATTGGATCTAAGGAAGAAATTCTTTGCTGTGAGGGTGCTGAGGCACTGGAATGGGTTGGCCAGGGAGGTTGTGAGTGCTCCATCCCTGTTGGTGTTCAAGGCCAGGTTGGATGAAGCCTTGGGTGCCATGGTTTAGTGTGAGGTGTCCGTGTTTATGGCAGGGGGGTTGGAACTGGATGATCTGAAGGTCTTTTCCAACCCAAACTATTCTATGATTCTATGATTCTGTGCTTGTTTTTCTAAACTCCAGATATCCTGGGGAAACCAACTTCAAAGTCTGGTGTTCATTTATGGTGGACCTCAGTGGTGTCGAGGCCACTCCAGCATCATGCTGAGCTTCCTCTCAAAAGTTATCTGCATGGGGTAACACAGAAGTGTTGTCAACAGAGACTTGTCCATTAGTTTTCCCTCTCAAGAAATGCCTGGATTTGTTTTCTAAGTCCATGTTTGGAATGAAATTCACTTTGAAAATGTTTGCTGTAATGGCTTGGTGGAAAGTAACGGTTTGTGTCACGTTACAGATTTATTGGGACCTATTTAAAACCTTATGAATTTTGTGTACTTGTATGAGTTGTAGAATCCTAGAATGGTTTTGGTTGGAAGGGACCTTCAGGCTCTTTTAATTCCAATTCCCTGCCATGGGCAGGGACCCCTTCCACTGGAGCAGCTTGCTCCAAGCCCCTGGGTCCAACCTGGCCTTGAGCACTGCCAGGAATGGGGCAGCCACAGCTTCTCTGGGCCATCCCCCTGTGCTAGGACCTCAGTGTCACAGCCTCACAGTCTGTGGAAGGTGGAGCTGGCCTTACCCTTCAGTTCAGGTTAGAAACCTGCTATGGTGAGCACGTGGTACCTGTTTTATCTCTGAACAAGGTGTGGCCAAGGTTTATCAACATCTGGAAATCACTTGAGGATGTGGGACCTATTTCCACGTCACACCTTGTGCTTCAAATGCCCTTTTGATGTCCTTTGGTAAAGGTATTTAATTGTCTCCATGCAGCTGTCTCCTTCCCCATGTCTCCCTATGGAACTGGAAGAGTTGCAGAAATAGAAAGATGGGATGGTGGGAATGAGTTCAAGAAAACCTCAACCAAAATTAACAGAGAAACCCCTGCAGATGTTTAATGAGGCGCCTTTTTTTGCCTTATTTCATGTTCTTAATATCACTTAATCCTTCTGCCTTGATGTTAACACCATCCATTTTGCCCCCTGTTGATAACAAGGTGCATTTTGCTTTCTGGAAACCATTTGGACTTTGATTAAAAGCTCTCTCAGAGCAGTTATGTCAAATCTGAGAAGCAGCAAGAAGATGATTTGGGAGCTGTGTTGGAACATCCTAATGTCAGGGTGGAATCCAGCGGTGTCCTGTGCCTCTTGTGATGTTCAGCCTGCCCAGAGTTCTCATCAGGAAAGGTGCCCAACTCACAGACCCATCTTGGATGACAGAGAGAAGCATTTTTGCTCTTCTCTGATGCATCCTTATGCAGATGCCCATGAAGATGTGCTCAGACATGGATTGTCAGGCAGGAATTCCCTGGGCTGCGGCTAACCCAGAGCACCAGGAAGGACATTCCAGAGTCTTGGCCAAACCACTTTGTTTCTTGCTTGTTAGGCTCAGGGTACATTTTGGGGCTGGTGTTTTTTTAGTGCCCCGAACCCAACAGTATTTTATAAGGGCACATGAAGTAGTTTGTTTATTTTGAAATCAGTGTTAGCTCTGACTCACAAAGGCCTCACAGGAGGCTTCAAAGTTGGTGCTGAAAATCCAAGCTGCTGCTCGCTGGGCTCTGCAGAAAGGGGACAGGGAGAGGGCAAGACACAAAGGCATGAGCTCAAAGCAGCTTTAGAGCCTTAGCTGTGATTTTTCTTGCTTTGGTGGGTTTAATCTAGTCCAAGTGTTACTTTAAACATAGCCTGTTGTAGTTCAATTGTAGTAAAATCACACTGATCCCTAATCCGTTCAGCCACTCAGAGCCCATCAGTCTTGATCCAGGAAGGATGTATGGGCGTAGTGAGGAATTAAAAGTGCCTGGATGCTCCCTAGAGCCTTCAAACAACAAAACCATCAAGAGTGCAAACATATTCTGTTAGCACTTCTCTTACGCAGAGCGCGCTGCCTGGGCTTCTTTCGTTAGGGCATGGCAATGGGAACTGTGGAGTCTGTCGACACTTTACAGGCTGGAACAATAAATCCAAACAAACAATCAAACCCTCTTTCGCTGGGAGATGTTTTTGGGGGCTCGACAAAAGAAATCAAGGGAGGAAATGAGGACTTGGAAAGCAAGAAGCAGGTTTTTCTACCTTGTGGTTGGGGTTTTTGTTCCTTGAGACGGCACGTAAACAGTGCGCTGAGGTTGTGTAGGTGCTGAAATCAGAAGATGGGGTGGGAGATACTGGTTCTCACCTTAACCTATGCTTTAGGCTGACCCTTGGGGTTTGCTGGGGAATGACTGGGCTTTTCCTGCTGTGCCCAGCGCCAGGTCTGGGATTTGGTCCTATACACCCCATGTCACCGTGTCCATCTGCTGAAGTTAACACAGACATTGCATTCTTCTTTCCAGGGCTGAGAGCAACTCAGTATAACATCATGCAATCACTCTTTATTCCTTCATCTTGTTTTCATGTACATGTTATGGTAAAACAAGCAGTGCGGCTGCTCAGATGGGACTCCATGGAGAACCTCAGCAAAGGGAGACCTTGCACTGGAATGGGAACAAGTTTACTTTGGGTTCTGTTCCTCTAAGACTCAACTGTTGACCCTGCCTCTTCCTGAGCACTCTCAGCTGTGGCTGCTCGTGGTCCATCCACCCTGGCGCAGGTTGCTCTGGGGCATGAACAGCAGGAGCTGGTCCATGCTGGTGGGAGACCTCCTCCTCACTGTGCCCTGTAATTGCAGGAGGCTGTGAAAGTCATCCAGCTGGGAAAGCAGACACCACTGGAGCTATAGGGCCCATTTTCACCTTTAACCCGCTGATTGAGGCAGGATTGATGTGGAATAGAGAGGGCCAGAGGTGGTTGCCCTTCACCTCAGCATCCCCGCCCGTGAAACCAAATCCGCTCTGGTGATCTGTGCATGCCTGAGAGCTGTCACTCTTGAGCTAGTGAGGAAGAGCCGTCCATAAAGAAGCCTTTATGGAGCTGCCTCTCATGACATCCTACCTTCACCTTGTGCAGTGTGGGGCTTGTGGTTTCCCCCGAGAGCTCCTCTTGCTGCTGTGAAAGGGAAGGGTTGCTGGCTCAGCTGCTGGGTCTCCCTGGAACACATCAGCTGGACCTTGGTGGGTGGTAAAGTCAGTTTAGTAGAGCAGTCTTGTCTTTGAAACCATAGGGAAACAGTAGTCTGATGTGTCCGGGTGATTCTTCTCCTTGGGATATCTCAAGTGCAGATGGATTGCTGGATTGTCGTTTTAGAGCAAGGAAACGTTAGCTCTTGGAAAGTCTGTTCATCCTCTGTAGTCCATTCTGGTAAGACCTTTACTCCCCCAGTCCTGCTCCAGCTCTGGGGCAGCAGCACAAGAGGGATGTGGAGCTGTTGGAGCGAGGGCAGAGGAGGCCCTGGAGCTGCTGCGAGGGCTGGAGCAGCTCTGCTCTGGAGCCAGGCTGAGAGAGCTGGGCTGGGGCAGCCTGGGGGAGAGAAGGCTCCTGAAGGGGAGAGCTGAGAGCAGCTCCAGGGCCTAAAGGGGCTGCAGGGAACCTGGAGAGAAAGGGGCTTGGGCCAAGGGCCTGGAGGGCCAGGCCAAGGGGAATGGCTTGAACCTGCCCAAAGAGGGGAGCCTGAGCTGAGCTCTGAGGCAGAAGCTGTTCCCTGGGAGGGTGCTGAGGCGCTGGCCCAGGGGGATGGCCCAGAGAAGCTGTGGCTGCCCCATCCCTGGCAGTGCTCAAGGCCAGGTTGGACACAGGGGCTTGGAGCACCCTGCTCCAGTGGAAGGGGTCCCTGCTCGTGGCAGGGGTTGGGGCTGGAGGAGCTTTAAGGCCCCTTCATACCCAAACCAGTCTGGGATTCTGGGATTTGCCAGTCAAGCAGTCAGCTTTCTGACATAAGGCACAAATCCACTAGTGGCACGATGAAACATCTGGGGCAAATATGTAAGACAGGACCACTGGTGCTTTTATCCATCAAGGTGACTTGAATTGCAAGGTGGTTGGCTGAGAAGCTTAGGTGCCCTGATTCCTTCAGGAATGAGCTGTTAGTTGCCTCTTAGACAGCTGGTCCCAGAGCAGTCTGTTATCAGACTGTCCCATTGATTTTTTCCATTTGATTTTAAGAGTTCACATATTGATTAGCATTTATGTAGTGCCATACACGTGGATTAAGAGGTTAATAAATGAGATAAGGTTTGTGAGGAAAGGCAGGTGATTGCTGTGTAAGAGCTCTGTGAAGCAAAGAAGGCAGAGGAGAGGGAGCTTCACCTCTTCATGCTTCAGGGTGAGGAGTAGGTGCAGGAACAACAGCAGGACTGGAGCTTTAGGGGAAACCAACAGAGAAGAGATGTGTCCTCCAAATAAGTTGAGAGTCTGGATGCCAGGATTCTGTTTTAAGGCAATGATTCCCTCATGAAGCTCAGTCACTTGAGGTTAAGGTATTGCATGCACATCTTGCACAAAAGCTTCGGTCCTTCACAGTTGTCATTTTTATTGATGAATTGACAGCAAGGTGGCACTATATAGCAAGGAACATTTACAGTGTGAGTTATCTCAACTTTTCTATTAGTCGTCCCCCCCTTCCCATGATAAAAACATTGATGTGCATTCCTATGGGATCTGCTGATTCCAGGGCACGGGTGTTTCTTTTTAGACACAACGTGGTAGTTGTTGCTGTTAGATGTATAAATGGGTTCTTTTCTATCTGGAGAGGACACAGATTGATCTGGCAATAGTGGGAAGTTCTGTGCTCTTTTTCTAGATCAGTGCTTCACTGTTAAAGTGCAGTTTTCCTCTGGGGTAGGAGGGATGTGATAGAGATGTCCAAATGTGGATGGCTTCTGCTGTCGTATAATCTCAGAGGTATCCCAGATGTACACAAGAGACAGGTAGGATAGGACACGAGCATTCAAAAGACTTGTATTGCTGGAGTAGCAGCTGGTCGATGCCTTTAGGTGTCTAAAATGGCACTAGGTACCTCTTTTTAGAACCTGAGCTGCTCTGTGTGACTGATAACTGGTTTATTAGATGTCTGTCAACATCTGCTGTAGTGACAAAACTAAGCTTTGAGGTAGGAGCTCTGCCTCTGATAGAGGTAATGGAAGATGAGGTGGGTTTTGTTCTAGCCCATGGCTGGTTGTGTTCCAGGTATATGTGCTGATGCAGTTTCAGTTTCTATCCTTCAATGCACCTGTGTGGTTTCAGAGAGCCAGGGGTTGGAACATGGTCTCCAAAAAGCAGTTCTTCTGGAGGATGAGAGGAAGCAGCCTCAAGCTGCCCCAGAGCAGGTTTAGCTGGAGCTGAGGAACAATTCCTTGCCCAAAGGGTGCTCAGGCATTGGAACAGGCTGCCCAGGGCAGTGATGGAGTCACTGTCCCTGAAGGGATTTAAAAGACATGTAGATGTAACACTTAGGGATATAGTTTAGTGGTGGCCTTGGCAGTGTTGGCTTAGCAGTTGGATTGGATGATCTTAAGGGTGTTTTCCAACCTAAATGATTCAGTGGTTCTTCACACCCAGTGTTAAAAGTGAATAAACCAGAAATATCCTCAGTTGACTTCCTAGCTTTAGGTTGACTTTGCATTCCTGCCCATTACTAAAACGAACACTTAATCCTAGAAACAGAACAAACTTCACCAAAGCATCACAGATTTAACAAGCATCAGAAATCTGGCGTGTAATTTTGACTAAGTATTAGAGGAAGTACCTTTATTATTGCTTATTTTGTATGTATCCAAACCAGCTTGTGACCTCCGCATTGGTATGTGAGATCAGCAGAGTGCTAAGAGGGCTCTGTGTGCTGCGATACATAGAGGGGAGGAAGGGAG
The DNA here is from genome assembly GCA_002631895.1 of Agapornis roseicollis. NCBI lineage: Eukaryota > Metazoa > Chordata > Aves > Psittaciformes > Psittacidae > Agapornis > Agapornis roseicollis. The sequence goes on along the minus strand of NDXB01007999.1, from coordinate 17,947 downwards.
CAATTAGGCTAATGGTCCTTAATTAATAAAGATTGAGGTGGTCTGACCACCAGCACAGAAGAATGGCAGTTTTCTGCTGTTGGGTTTGTTGGAGGAAACTGGTCAAACATATACACAGATTTTGCATCTGGACCTAAGAGCAGGTATGGTGGGTGAACAAAGTGAGGAGGACAAGCTCCTTTTGGACCTCCTGAGGCTTTCAGGGCTGCCCAGGCAATACAGAGGAGAGAATACAAGGGTGAGAGGAACAGCACATGTGTGTGTGTGGCAAAGGAAATGGCCCACCAAGGAGTTGCTGCTTTGCAGGAGCATGTGTTGGTTGTGCTCTGTAACAGTTCATAGAATCACAGAATCATGGAATGGTTTGGGTTGGAAAGGACCTTAAGATCACCCAGTTCCAACCTCCCTGCCATGGGCAGGGACACCTGACACTAAACCATGGCACCCAAGGCTTTGTCCAACCTGGCCTTGAACACCAACAGGGATGGAGCACTCACAGCTTCCTTGGGCAGCCCATTCCAGTGTCTCACCAGTGCACAGTGCATCACTTGTTGCTTCACCTGAGATGAGGTGAAGTCAAGTAGCTGAACTTCATTTTGTGGGCTCGACCCTTTCTCCAGTAAGAGGGATTGATGCATCTCCAAGGGCTATTGAGGTTCCATCTGAGATGGGCTTTCCTCTGGAAATGGTTGTGGCATCCCTATGGCTTCTGACAGGTCCAAGCAGAAAATGTGTGCCTTACTTGGCTTAGTTAAGGTTAAGCAATGGAAGAGCCATGAAGTTTTCTGCTCCAGCTCCCAATCTGTTTGAATTGCTAATGGCAAGATGGAAGCATCTCTCAGACCATGTATCTGCAAAGCCTGTTGCAGGATCCCCTTTCAGTGCTCACAGAGATGGTGGCTGACGCCCCTTTCATCAAGACCTTATATGTGTTTTATGTAATGGTTTTGAACCTCTTTCTCTTCTTCACTGAGGAGTAGAGAAGTCTTTCTGCTTCCCACAGTGGGGTGGTTTCCACCATGGGCTATATCTTATTGTGCTTACAGGCAGTCCTTTACCCCAGAAGGAGAGGAAGAGAGGTGGGAGGAAGGCTTACGACTCCAGACAGTGTTTATTATATTTAACTGCAATCTGTTCATGTAGTGCCTGTTATTACTGGATGCTTTAACGCATTCTTGGGCACGGTGTCTGCATCAGTGGGGCTGTTTTGAGATACCAGACAGGTTTCTGCTGCAAAGACCCATCACCACCTTAGTGTGTTTTCACATGGTTCTCTTGGATAAGCTCTTGCTCTTTCTAATAAATCTAACAAACCACATGAAATACAGGATTTATTCAGGTCATGTGCTCATGTATATGAATCTCTCCAGCTGGCTTCTCCTCCATTCATCTAAACTCCCCTGCTCTATCTGCTAGAGGCAGGTCCCTGGGGGCTGTATTTTCCTGTAACAGCTAGCTGGCGTCGAGTCTCACGGGTCGATACTGTGCATGCTTTCAGCGTTTAAATTACCACCATGGTCTGTTGGTCTTGGCTTAGGCAAAAGAATCCCGGTGATGAAATGACACTTGATCTGGAGTTCACCAGATAGTGTAAACAAGCACATTAGTTGGACCGGATAGGCATGATAATTGCGGAGCGAGGCTGCTGCTTGAATGGATCCATTAAAGTCGGCTTCAGGGAGCTGCATCATCCTTTTAGATCGCTGCAGAGAAAGGAGTGAAATACTAGCCATGACTGGAAGGTCTTGCTGCAGAACATGAAGCACCCAGTGTATTCTTAACTCTTCATTGTTGAGCTTATGCCACTTGCTTGGTGCGATTCAGGGGGTTGGATCACCTGGGAATCCTCTTTGTGCTTTGTGCTAGGAGAGCTGTGGTTAAATGGGGTTATGTAGCTGTTGCTCTTAGCATGCTTGAGAAAATGGGTAGTTTTATGTCTTCCTGTTCCAGGCCTCATGTCTCTCACTGATCCCACCAGAGAGAAGCAGCATCCACCTTCATAGAATCATAGAATCATAGAATAGTTCGGGTTGGAAAGGACCTTAAGATCATCCAGTTCCAACCCCCCTGCCATAAGCAGGGACACCTCACACTAAACCATGGCACCAAAGGCTCTGTCCAACCTGGCCTTGAACACTGCAGGGATGGAGCACTCACAACTTCCTTGTCTGGTGCATTTCTGACTGTTTGCAGGGTGAACTTTTAAGTTGCCTTAAGAATTTCCATGCTATGGAGCCAAGCGGGTTCCAGAAATGCTGGAATTTGAAGGGGAGATCCCTGTGAAACGCATCACACGGTGTGAATTTGGAAAGGTCTGACAGAGGAGTGATGGGGAGATCCTGGGGTTTGTTCCCTGATATTCTCTCGCATGGGTTGAGAAACAGCTCGATCATGGGGAATAAGGTGTTTAGGAGATGTTGGAGGTACGTTGATTGAAGTCTGAGAATCCAGCTGTAGGAATATATCCACAGTGATAAGAGCTATGGACTACCTCCGGCATACAACAAAATAAAGAAGAACTGTAATACTAGATGTTAGCTGGCCCAACTTTGTTGACCCAACTTGTGCTTACTGGGTAATGTACTGGGATGGTGACGGGTGGATTCTGTGAGTCACCGAGAGCCTTCATCTTGCTTGAGCAAATCTTGAGTTCATTAAACGGGATAATTTAGCTCCACGACTCTATTCTTGTCATTTTTGATTCATCACTCAGCTGTGATGGTTGGCCAGTCAAAGTCTGGGCTGTGGCTTGGTTTGATCAGACATAGAGGCTGCAGAGCTTTTGTTTCTGGTGCGTGGTTGGGAGTTTCGTGTCTTTTGGGATGAGACCTCTTGTGAGCAGATTGTTTCATGTCTGTGATCTTTTGTATAGCTTCCCATGAAGCGTCTGGTTCTGTCTCCCTGGTTGGGTGCTGGGCTGGGTGGAGCTGGGAGTTCCTGGTGTTGGAAATTCAGGTTGTCCTGGGTGGATGCGTGTGTCTTTGAGTTTTATTTAAAGCAGGGGTATGTTTTGAAGCGTGGGCTGGAGGGCCCTGATCTGCTGGATGTCATTTCAACAGCAACAACAAAAAGGTCTGTCTTTTGTATTAAATGGTGTCAAAGAGACAGACAGAGAAGGAGCAATAGGTGTGTACCACGCAGAGATTCACTTGGCGTCTCCCCATCCTCCTGTTCGCAGCAGTTGCATCTGCCCGAGTGGAAGGGTAAATAGTCCTCCGATCTAATCACGTTAAATGTTCCAGAGTGTAATACCTTAATTTGGTTGCTGACATGAGGGCTGATGGGGAAATGATGTGGTAATCAGGAATGACAGCAATGTCAGATAGGAATCTTTTGTTTCAAAGATTAGGCGAACCTGAGCAGATCGTCTTGTCGGGTGTGCCCCGTAACCAGAAATAGTCCTCACACGCTGACTCAGAGCACAAAGCCACGCTCGAAAGTCGAATCTGTCTACAAATGGCTTGGCTTGTTCTCATCTAAACCTGCTATCGGCCTCTGGAAGACCCAGGTCAAGGTTAGAGGCATCTGCGGTTGGACTCCGTGATCTTAAAGGTCTTTCCAACCTAACTGATTCAGTGTGGTATTAAGCTGTGAGTACACTTTAAAGACAAATAGAACAAAAATGTATAATGCATCTTTTCTTCTTTTTTTGGTGGCAATTTGAAACCAAAGCATACAAAGTCTGTTACTGCTCTGCTCCTCTTCAAATCTGCTCCTCTTTAAAGTCTGGAGAGGGGAGGGAATCCTCCCTGGAATGCACTCCCTATGCAGAGCTGCTTTTCCAAAGTGTTTGAAAACAATCTCTTCTGCAGGAGTAGGAGCTAATTTGAACAGCCAGTTCTGTCCCTGAGATGTACATTACAGGATGCCAGAGGAAAATAGCAGCCTGGAATTTGCTTCGTGTTTGAGGTTAGTTTGAAAGGAGCCCGGCGCTTTTATTGAGGGTGGTTTTATATAGCAGCACGCAGTGGAAACAGTTTGTCTTTTATATTTTTAGGTTAAGGGATTTCTTTCAGGTCAGCTTGAGTTCACCCAGTTTTCTCTTCTGCTTTGATGGAGGTAGGCATTAGTGTTTGAAATGACTGGGGTCCAAACTTGCTGTATAACCTCCTGGGCACGTTGTTCTCTGTGCTTGTGAAAGCAGGTTGATGAAGTAAACGTGCACGTGTGATTTCCCAGTTTGTGGAAAAATGCCGCTTCCATTTTATCCCCTTAAACTGGTGAACTTTTCCATGGGCATCACCTGGTTTCCCAGACCCTCATTACCTTGAAGAGTACCGTTGCTCACAGACTTAATTGCAAATGGTATAATTTAGGGCATTTAATTTTCCTCTGCCTTTCAGCCACTTGCAGCTTTCCCCAAGGGGCTCTTAACAGAAGGCAAAGGAAGCTCCCAACACAGATTTCTCTCTAGTAGCACATTTTCCTATAGATTATCCTTTAATATACATGATGAGAATATTCTGCTCTCGTAAAGAGATAGTCCAGCATGTGTGGGGCTGTATCCATAAATATATATATGAAGTTACAAAGTTTTCCAAGAGGAAAAGGTGATGTAATGGACTGTGGAAATAATATTTTTTCTTATTCTTTCTCTCATCTGATCACACTTATGATATAAATAGCGGAAAAAGGCACAAACCCATTGAAATGTAAACCACTCCAGGAAAGCTCCCCCATCGCTGTGTGCCAGGTTCAGGCAGCATCCATCGGTGGTTTCCAGCACATTAACAGCAACGTGTGGAGCCATCTGTCATGGCTTGGAGGTGTCAAACCGATTCAGCAGTTCATTAGGCAAGGCTGGAGGAAAAAATAGCCTAGAAAATCAGCATATAGACAAGAGAAGGGGAGACTGAAGAGCTAGAGGGAGCATGGCCCATGCAGTGCTGTAATAGCCTGAGTCATTTGCCATTGCACCCCGTTGTGGGGTCAGGGCAGATCATTTGCTACCTCTGGAATGAGATTTGGAGTTGTTCCCGGTAGGTTAAGGCATGGTCAACAGCAGCACCAGTGCTTCGATGGGTAGCATCTGGCTTCTCCGAAACCACCCTTGGATGTCCCAGCAGTGTGCTTGGGAGGTACCATCCTGGTAGACACATCTCTGCTTGGATTAAGTTCAGACGAGAGCTCCAGATGATGGTGTTTGGTGTTTTCAGTGCTGAGTTTGAGTTTTCTATGGTTTATTCTCCAGCAGGATGACTTGTAGGAGCAAACTCCTGATTTGGTGCATCTGCAAGGCAGGTCTGCTCCGTGAAACCCTACATTCAGCCCTCCTTCATAGACCTCCTTTACAGAGATGTTTGCATGAAGCATTTGTGAGCCTGAGCTGTTAGCCATCCCTGGCCTCCTACATAATAGCTGGTTTGCTTCTTCCAGCATCCTTATTCTACCCAGCATGCAGGTTCTGCCCTTTATTTTTACACCTTTTCATTCACTATTGGAAGCTGAGCATTTCCTTGCTGATGGTGGGTACAGCTTCTCAAGCAGGTACATGCGCTATATGCAGGACATTGGTTTTAGAGTGGTTGAGGCTCTGTCTTCATTGTTGTTAAGCCCTTTTTAAACAAATCCAAGTCTGGGTAATGCCAGGTTTTGTTTCTGTTTGGTACTTGCATTGTCTTAATGAATATCTTCTCTTCTGCTGTGTTCAAAGACCAGCTCCTGTATCTCCATAGGCTGCATTGCCACAGTGACTGCAGAGGCAGCAATGTGAACTAGGGATGTTTTGATTTAATTGTCTCGGTTTTCCTCCTCAACCTGTCCATTTGTAGGTCTGTGTCTCCGCTCTGATGCTTTGCTTTAACACTTGACTGCATCTGAGCATCCAACTGACACTACATTGATTGGCTTTATTTCTAAATGGGTATCACACAGATGTTGTACCAACCTCCCAATTTACTGTACAAGCTGTGTGTTGTTCGGAACATGAGATTTCAACCAGGGAATGCCTTTCTGTGCGTTTGGAAGCTGTGCAGCAAGTCCAACCATTGTAAAATGTGTGGGAACAATGTCATTTATTGCTTTCCCTGGAGTAGCTTGGTTTGTATACAAGTTGCAGACATTACCCCCAAGAGAGATATGGACAAGAAAGGGGAAAGAGATTCCTGCATGGGTTTTGTTTCTTGACACCTAAAGTTGTTGTGAAGAGCAAAGGGAAACTTTGATTTCTCCTGCTCCTGTGGGGGGTAGGGATTCCCACCCATCCCAGCTGGAGGACAGGGCTCACAGTGATGGGCTATTCAAGTTCCAGGCCTGAGCAAGGCAGTGCAATGAGTTAATGCAGAAATCCAGTCTTGAATTAAAGCTTTGGGGTTGCTGATTTCCCACTAAGGCTAATTTGAAGGACACATGCAAAGCGTTTGCAATGAGTTAATGCAGAAATCCAATCTTGAATTAAAGCTTTGGGGTTGCTGATGTCCCACTAAGGCCAATTTGAAGGACACATGCAAAGCGTTTGCGCAACTCTTCGGCAAGACAAAACTGTTCAGATACAAAGCCAAGGTTTGGAAACCTCATTTTTATTCTTCGGTTGTATCTGTTTGCAGTTTACTTCATTTGGTGTGGTTTTCCTTTAAATAAGCACTTGAATTCCCTTCTAATCAGAGCCTAAGACTTCCTCCGGTAGTAGAAGGTACGTGAGACACCAGCAAGGGCATTGCAGCCCCAGGCAGAAGCAGTGTGTTCCCTTATAGCTGTTTCCTGTGGAACAGATGGAAATGCAGGATTCTTCAGAAATATCTTTAGGAATGGATTTCCAAAGGTTTTCTCGTTGTCAGTGTCCTGGGGAAGCCTGGATGTGGTGATAGCAACATTGATGTCTTTGCTTAAAGATGGAGAGCCTGAATAGGCAGCCACATTGGGTATTTGTCACATGAAGGCAGTAGCAAGTTTGCTGAAGTGTTGGGCAGGATCTGGCCCTTACAGAGTACTTACATTCTTGGTGGCTTCTCACAGCTATGTTTAGCTACACTATGGGGAAAGTTGCCATGCCAGTTGGGAGCACTGGTGTGTTCTCTGCATTCTAGGCAGATTCTGGTGCCTTTCTGCCTGCAGGCATGTATCTCTAGATATGTATTAGCTCTTGTTTTGTCTTTTTTGGTATGTTCCTCTTCACTAAGATCTCCCTTCTTTGCTCCGTCCTTCTCATACCCATCTCATTCCCTCCCATTTGTAACACTTGCTGTTCCCTGAAAACAAGTAAGGAAGCAGACTCAAACATTCAATGACCTATCTAAAATAACCCTTTGGAAAAAAAGATATTCCAGAACAGGACTGTATAGTGCAGAATAATGGCTAGAAAAGACCCTTGGGTGTCTCTGGTCCAGCCTAGTACCTAGAGCAGGTTTCATGCCAAAGCCAGACCAGATTGCTCAGGACCTTGTTCAGAGAATTTCTAACCTATTTGTATCCTTTCCAACCTCTTTTCCCACAAAGCAGTGTTTGGATTTTATCTTGTTTGCCACTGTGCCATCTCTGGTTGCAGCCTGTGCTTCTTGTCCTGTTGGTGGGCACTTCAAGAAGGCTCTGGTTCTTTTTCCTCCGTAGCTGCCTTTTAGGTTGGTAGGTACCAAAATTGAACCTCATAACCCACAGCTTTTATTCTGGGACCAGTGCAGTCCTGAAAATACAAATACTTTTATTTATTTATTTTAAAATTAAACTAGTGGAAAGTCAAAAGAAATGAAGAATTATTTCCTGGGAGGAAGCCACCTGCTCAGATGCCACAGAAGAAAGGGATTTATCCCTTCCAACCCTTAGGATTCTGTGATTCCGTGATCTGCCTGTCGCTCTCTGGGTTGTTTTGAAGGTTTGTGTTGGCTTTGATTTAAAAAGACTTGGGAGAATATTGCAGCCCTGCAACTGGACAACCCTTTCCTTCATGCCTGAGCATTCATAGAGTCATAGAATCACAGACTGGTTGAGGTTGGAAGGGACCTTAAAGCTCCTCCAGTCCCAACCCCTGCTGTGGGCAGGGACCCCTTCCACTGGAGCAGCTTGCTCCAAGCCCCTGTGTCCAACCTGGCCTTGAGCACTGCCAGGGATGGGGCATTGCTGTGTTTCAGGGGGAGCCTCCACCTGGTGTAGAGTTCCCAAACCTGCAGACTAAATGATCAGTGTTTCTGATAATTACTGCTTTAAAGCAGAGGCTGCCTATCTCCCAGCATCCCATCGCTCCTCTTCCTCGGAGCTTCCCGAAACACTGAACTCGGCCCCGGCAGCCCTGCTGGGATGGAAACTGAATCACAGAGCAGGAAAGTCCCGCTGTTTGACTCACAGGAGTCATTCACATGAGCAGAGCCCTGGCCCAAAGGCTTTGCCAAAGCCACTAATAGAATTCAGGTTTCTTGGGTTGGGGATGGAGTTGATGGGGACTGGTGGGGAGCAGTGCATTGGGACTGCAGCTCTGCACCCCACCCTGGCCAGAACCCTCATGCTTCAGTTTCCTCCTCTCCTCTATGAAAAGCTTTGGTGTATGTGGGTATTGAGAAAAAGCCACATAGGAATGCAAAAAGAAAAGAGGGTTTTTTTTCCTTTCTTGCAGGGAAAACTGCCTTCTTGCAAACTCCTATGGGCCTGGAGCTCCTCTTTCAAAACACACTTTAAACATTAGGATGAAAGAGGGTCATTTTAGCTGTTTATGGTCAACAACTAGCAGTCAGGCTTGTCCCCAAAGTGTGATAGGTGGCTTGAAAAGAGAAGCAAAGACACGATTATTGCTTCTGTCAGCCCAGTGTAAATGGAAAACACACAGATGGTGGCTGGAGGCAGGAGCTGACAATGAGCTGAGTGATCGGCCCTGAAACTCAGCACGGATCTTGTCAATGCCATCGCTTGGAGTTGGGTTTTTAGTCATATATTTTTCCACTGTCTATTCAAGCAGCATTTTGTGTTTCAAGTTATTGAAACAGTTTGTGGGTAGCACTGCAGCTAATGAGCCGGCTGCATCCAGCGCTGCAGAAACGTGTCAAGATACTGAAGCACAACCAACTCCAGCTCCCTCGTCTCAAAATTCATGGGAGCTCTGTGCGTGGATGGTACAGGCTGTAGCAGCTCTAATGACCTACAAATGAGATTTCGGTTTTAAAGTAGATTATGCTAAGAGGAGATTTTATTTATTTTTTGGGAAGTGATAGGGTTGCAATTGGATCTTTTGATGAAATCAGCCTTTTTTTAGGGGGTGGGGAAGTATTTGGATACAGCAACCTGGCTCTTGCACAGGGGCTTAAATCTGTCTTCCATCAGTGAGGCTGGAAATCACCATGTGTGTGATGGCGTTTAGTTTCTTGAGCATGTTTGTGCCTTAGGAGCAACTTCTGCCTGTAGAAAGGCTCCTGTGGAGCTCAGAGCCCTGATCTCTGGATCTGCCACAGCATCTTAACAGGCTGCCCAAGGAAGAATGCCCCATCCCTGGCAGTGTTGAGGGCCAGGCTGGACAGGGCTTGGAGCAACCTGCTCTAGTGTGGAAGGTGTCCCTGCCCGTGCCATGGGGTTGGAACCAGATGATCTTAAGGTCCTTTCCAACCCAAACTGTTCTGTGATTCTATGATCTCATCCCTGGGAATCAAGTCCTCGGAGCAGGACGAGCTGCATGGGGAGCTGGAGGTGCTGATCACTGACCAGCCATCAGCATAAGGAGAAAAGCTGGGGCTGGGAGGCTGGCGATGCTCTCAGTTTCCTTCCTCCACCTCTCATAGCTCACTTAACAACAAGATGTTGAGTCTCCACACTCGCTGCTGGCCACCCTCTTGGCTTTAAAATAGAATGAGCAAACTCACAGTAGCGTGCTGTTTTTAAAAGTAAAGGGCAGCCTGACCGGGCTGCCTTCCAAAGGAATGAGCAGCCTTGGAAATTAGATGCTGAAAGCACATGAAAAATGGTTGATGGGTTGGAGTATTTGTTTTGAAGATAACGTATCCCACCCTGCGTCCTCCTGCTTTGCTCTCCTGTGGCTCTAGCAGTGAAGAGCTTCATTGTGCCTACAGAATTCATGTAACTCACACATTCATCCTCCTTTCGGCTGCAGCCTTTAACAACATGGTTTGGGTCAGTTTTACAGTTGTTATAGTGGTGTAATAAACTTTGTCAAGACCATATTGAATTATGTTTTCTCCATCACTTTTCACCCCATGAAGGTGCAAACAGTGGCTCTGCAAAAGAGATTACATTGAGAGCAGTTTTCTTCTGGTAGAAATGATCGTGAAGCTTCAGTTCTCTTCAATAGCATCTTAGCAAAGTCTGGTAACATGATGAAATGCAGCTTGCTTACTTCAGCCTTTAAAGTTACAAGCTTTAGCCTTAGAAGTCAGTGACTAAAAGGAGGCTTTTGTTATTCTTATGGTTTTGGAGGCCTTGATGCCCTTGTTTGCCCCAGTTTCAACACCCAGGGAGCTACAACCTGAATCATGAATGTGTTTTCAAAGGCATGGATACTAATGTGAGCTGCAGGAGCTGCTCTGTGCATGTCTTTCCCATCTATTTACTGGGGGGAAAAAAGGCTTAAGGAAAGAAGTGTAGTAGAAGCAGAGAATGTGAATTTGCTGTGTTGCGTGGCAGTGAAGAAAGCTCCTAGTCTTCACCACTATTCGAGGTCTCAGTGGTGCTCTGCCAACACCTCTTAGCTTGACCGTGTCTCTAAGGGGGTTAAATGCATACACCTTCACTAAAGCCATCCAGTTATATACGACTGAGCAACGTTCCCATGGGATCAAAGCTATGTATCATCAATTTTGTTTCAGCGAGTACGGTTTTCCTTGACACCTAATCAAATGATATTTACTTGCTGCCGCTTCGACTCCGAACTGTCATCTCATAGTTGTGTGATTTTTCACGAGCGCGGTGCCAGCAGAGTTGAGGAGACTGTGGTTTGGTTAGAGCTTTAGGCTAAACTAAGCCAGATGTTACGGCCTTTATTTGAAGTCATTAGTTCTTCACCAGTCGGGCCGCGCGCATTCCTTTCATTGCTGGAGCGCTTTGCTTTCCTGAGAATATCGCCTTCTGCAGGGATTCCTGGTCATTGTTAATAAATTACTTCTGGGCATTTCAGGACAAATCAAGTAAAGATGTAATTTACAGAAAGCAAACAACACCCTGGCTTCATTCCCACAGCGAACGAAGAGCCAGGAGACCCGCAGCCACCCTAGAACACGCAGGAGATCCAAAGAGCAGAAGAGATGATGGAGGAACCTTCTCTAACCTTGTTTCCAAGAGTTTGTTCCAGGGGTAATAGGAAGGAGGGGAATTTCCATAGATACTTTTGGGATTTGGGAGGCTCTAGGTTTGGCTTTGCCAGTTGATGTTGATGGTATTGGGCAATTTGTGTCTTTGACTTTCCCATAGCTGTCAAATGGGCATTTTCGACCTAATCTGGGACTTGAGGCTTCAGTCGAGTTCATAAGTTGGTTTCTAGTTTGTACTAGAAAGGCAATAGAGAGCTCCATAGTACAGTGATAGTAAAATACCATAATGAGGCCAGCTGTTGCCAACCAGTAGGTTTTAGTTTCATTATAAACATAAAAATATTAAGGAACAGGTTTTTTTCTCGTGTGAGCAGAGAACTGTGAGTTTCAGTGGCGCTCCAAACCTGCAGTGATTGCTTAAGAACATTGCTTAAGCAGCTCATTGTTTTCTTTCATAGGAGTTTCACTTCTGACATTGAAAATCCAAAACATGAAGTGTCTTCTCTGGTTCTGACTGTCATCATCATCATCATCATCATATATTGCAGTTCGAGCTGTCTCTGGAAATAGAAGCTGTTGCCTGAGATGCTGCCCTCTTGGGCTCGGAATATTGTTGGAAATGTAATGAGTTAAAAATTGCTGCCTTTTCATATGACTTTGGTTTGTCTTAGGGCTGCAGTTCTCAGCAGTCAGTTTTAATTGTTGAATAATCTCCATGACATTTGTGATGAGTGACAATACAATTACGGTGGTGGAACTGCACTGCAAAGGAATTTGGCTGGAGAACTTACCTGCGTTTCCCACAGCTGGAACCTTACCTCATTTAACTAGCATTTGGTTGTTGGTTAAGGTTAAGCCAAGAAGAAGGAGTTGAGCAACAGTTCTGGTTTGGGTGGATGAAGCAAAGGCTGGAATTCATGGCGGGTTGGTCATTTCATCCGCAGCAGGGGGTTGAACTGGATGATCTTTAAGGTCCCTTCCAACCCGAGCCATTCTATGATTCGATGACATCCCTGTTTTGAATTGGCTTTTCCAAATAAGGAGTGCCCTATGATGCCAGAAGCATGATCCATAATCCTATGTTGTGTGTGTCCGTGGCAAAACGGAAAGTCGGTTCCTTCTTTTAAAATGGCCAAGGTATATTTCTGTCTAAAGAGAAATGTGTTCCAAACGGTTTAACACATCTTTCTGGGGTGGGTTTGTTCCATTCAGTCAAGACCAGAGCTCTGTGGTTGGTCATACACTGAGTTGGCGGTGGGAGTGCTCCATCAAACAAGTTCAGAGTGAGGATATACTCCTATGCCATAAAATCCTAAGGACCACTAAGCTGGGTTTAAGCACTGAGAAGATATACGAGCTTGTCCTCTGGTGATATAAGAGCTGTTCCCAGTGATAAATTTTGCCTGGTAGGGTACTGAATGTGTGATGCGGTTAGTATTTCTATCCCAGCTTTCATTCAGTGTCCCAGATCATTAAAAGCCCAAATTAAACTTCCAGACATCCCTGCCTAAGAGGGAAGGGAAGCATTGCGCTGGTTTTACAGTCTAGAAGATCAGATGGAGATGCTGTTGTAGGGATGTAGAACTCCTTAGTCTCAATTGCTGCCACCCAGATCTTGGTCCATGCTGGCACACTGCTCTCTGTAACTACAGTTTGCAAGTTTAAATGGGTTTTACAAGGGCCTGTAGAGCCAGGCCAAGGGCAATGGCTTGAACCTGCCCAAAGAGGGGAGCCTGAGCTGAGCTCTGAGGCAGAAGCTGTTCCCTGGGAGGGTGCTGAGGCGCTGGCCCAGGGGGATGGCCCAGCTGTGGCTGCGCTGCCCCATCCCTGGCAGTGCTCAAGGCCAGGTTGGACCCAGGGGCNGCGCTGGCCCAGGGGGATGGCCCAGAGAAGCTGTGGCTGCCCCATCCCTGGCAGTGCTCAAGGCCAGGTTGGACCCAGGGGCTTGGAGCAAGCTGCTCCAGTGGAAGGGGTCCCTGCCTGTGACAGGGGCCTGGAACTGGATCAGCTTTGAGGTCACTTCCATTTCTGTCACTTTACACGGTAAATATGGTGCAAATTATGGTTTCTCTTCACCCAAAATGATGCGTAAAGCCACTACTGAGTCCCAGGCTTGCTTTCAAGCTTGTGCATTGCATGTGCAGCTTTGCCCGACTGCGATGCTGGACGCAGATTTAAGCCCTGAAGTGGAGGTGTGAGGCCGTGCTTTGTTGGCAGGCTGGAGCTGTAACCTGATTAATCTGAACAGGTAAAAAGTAACACAATCCATCAGAGCACAACTGGCAGCGCAGCCTGGTGAGTAGTGAATTTTTCATCAGGGGGCCCTTAGAGAGGAGGTGTATGTTACTGAGGGTGGTAGAAAGAAGAGAAACCTAGCCAGGCTTTCATCCGGAGGGATATTGCCTAACCAGTGAGGAATCCTTTCATCAATAAATTATGAGAAGAATGGGAAAGTTTCGAAAGATCAGCCTGTTAACGTGCTCTCATCCGGCAAATCTAAGGAACATTATATTTTGGCCTGGGATGCCTTGCAGGAATCAAGAGGCGATAGCGTGCAGCCATGCAGACCGAGGAAGGTGAGACCCTGTTGCGTGTGTTGGAGCTGGGACGGGCACCGAGCATCCATCAGCGGAGAGGAGGCAAATGTGGTGTGACCGCTAAGCCCCGGTATTGAATAACGGGAGGGAAAACCAAGCAGGCGCCCTTTTGTTCCTCCACCTGGCTGCCATCCACGCCATGGATCCTCCCTTGGAAGAGTGGCCGTGGCGAAGCAGACATCTGGTCGGCTTTCTGACAGCTTCTGCTCGGCGCCGGTGGGGATTCCCATCCCTTCGCATGTGGAGCGAGCCCTGGCCCCACTGCGCTGAGGAACAGGCGCCGCTTTATCCATCCGGAGTGACCAAAACACATTTGGAGAAGGCAGGGCTTGAAGTTCTCGTTTCAGCACAGTTTGAAATGCTCATGTCTTTAATTTATCGTAACCTCTGTTTGACTCGGGGCTCAGTGAATAACAAAAGATACTTTTAGCACCATTACGGGAAGATGACGGCACGCTCTGTGGGTAGCGGAGGAGACATTGAGCAAAACCCTTTGCTCCCTGGTGATACCATCCTCTTGCCCAGGTAGTGCTCAGGGAGAGGAGGTGGTGACTGCAGCGGAGCAAAGGAGCTCCTTGATAGCACCTACACATCCCCGTCCTTGGTTGCACGTAACGATGGAGCTGTGCTCCCTCCCTTATGTAAACTGGCACGCAAACAAGAGCTAAGTTATAACAGAAAACAAAAGAATTCAGAGCCGTGATCAAGCTCCCGCCGTGTTTACGGGGTGGAAACTTCCCCAGAAATGCAGTTTTCCAAATGCCTCTTACTGACAAAAGGGATTTTTGTTGTTGCTGGCGTTGCAGTGATTCGGAGCGAGCAGCGCTGCACCAGCGAGGTGCCTGCTGATCCCGACGGTTGTGTTTCGTGTCAATGAAAGGGGCTGTTTCTGCGGGGCAGTGAGTGGGGGGCAAACCTGAACTGGAATTTACAGTGTATTTGCTACCATCCAGCCTTAATTTCCTCATTTCTACTACGTGCAAAGATTTCTTCCAAGTCTGACCTCAAGCATGTTGTCTTCTCTAGTAGGCAGCTCAGAGCAACGACACAGGGAACCTTGGCTCTAGAAGCTTAGGGTGCCCTATGTTGCCCCCACACTGGATGCTTAATGGGAGTATGACCTCCTTAGGTCCCAGTAACTACCTCTTCCTGAGTTTCCAGAGCTTGTTCTTCTACAGATGTGCATCAGGTACCCAGCAAAGTCTCTCTAGGGAGAGTTACTGCAGAGTAGCTGCTGGAAAAAACGGCCCATCAGAGCAGCTTTCCTGTGACCCATCTATCTTAATGTCACAAATAATGAGTTTTCATATGGCCAAGTTGGCTTCCCCCACGAAAGAGAAAATTCCAGGTCTACTCCTGCAGAATCTGCTCCAGGTTTGGATACTGGCAAAGAATGGATGGCTTGGAGGCTTGCTACTAAATAACAGTTTTCCAAAGCAATTAGCTCTTGGTTGCACGGCAAGATGCTGAATTACAACCTGGAGGAACTGGTGTTGCCAGCTTGGAGTAGTTCAGGATCATTATGGAGGACAATGAGACAGGAGGAATTGAAGTTCTTTAGTGTTTTGACTGGCAGGTTTTGCCTTGTTTTGTTCCTTATCGTTGCAACCCCAGGAATTAGTGATTAATAGCCCAGTGTCCTTTCTCGCATGAACATAAATGCTTCTACCATATGTTAGCAGCTTTGAGTAGTCTTTTGGTTAAGTAAGTCTGGACTCCAGAAAGAATTTGTCTTTCAGAGGCATCCCAAATCTCCTCACAGCCCCGAATCAGAATGTTCACGTGGTAAAACCTTCTATATAAATAAATTCACCCTTTGCCCCTTTTTCTTTGTTCTATGTTTCAAGTGAGAACATCCAAGTACCTGCCGTAGAGTTGTGTCTGGGAATGTGTCCATGTGGACTGTCCATTGACATGGCATTTTGATACCACATCTCTGAATGATGGGATACGTGGTCTCCAAGTCCATCGCATGAAGCATTTTGGTATCAGGTCTCTGAATGGTGGGGTTTATGGTTTCTCAGTGTTTTGGGCATCCAGTTTCTTATGAATGCAGGTAGACAGGACTTTTTCCATGGCTTTTGACTGAACCGCTGACTTGCTCTGCTGCCTTTTCCTTGGGAACATCATTTAAACCTCCTTACTCTATCCACCTTGGAGGATGGTGAGAAACCATACTAATGTGTAAGAGTCCTCCTAAAAGCTAGACTAGACAGAGTGAGTTTTATCCTGATCACATAAAGGCTATAAAGCCACAATTGTTTTCCTCCACGTTGGAAGGGGTCATCTCCTTCAGAAAAGCAGCTGTTTTATTGTTGTAGCTCTTACAGGGCTGACTCAATCCAGGAGAAGTTTGTGAAGGCCCTTGTGTGTTTAGTGTAATGTATTGGCAAAACTTGGACCTGCAAGGTTTAGCAGCCACGCAAGGATGTAAAGTCAAACACCACCAGCACACCTTTGGTGCTGTCCTTCTGGATCAAGAGTTTAACAGGATCAGAAAACCTATGGACACGTTGAGGCAAAGGAAAAGAGGAAGCCAGAGATCCCTTATCGAAACAAATCCTGCCTGGGAGGTGCTTCCAACTGTTAGGAGCGGAGCCAAGCTCGTCTTCGGTGCTTCGCTGCCAAAATTCCCGCAAGGACTTATCTGATGAGCGAGGAAACGGAGCAGCCCCCGGTCCTCCCAGCACAGTGGGGTGTCTCCAAGGGAAGGCTGGGCTCACACCTGCCTGGAGGAGAGGAGAAGCCAAAACCAGACGCCAGCATATTTTGGCGGAGGTGAAGAATAAATCCCCACCTCTACGGGGCGGCCGCGTCTCGAGCGGTACCAGACGCCTTGCACACCAGCTGAGTGTTTAAGCTTGGCTTGTAGGCGTGTGCTTGGGAATATCAAACGTCGGTTCAGAAAAGCCTTTGTGGTGGTAATTCCTGGAGCATCCAAGGGTTGTTTCTGCATGGTGGGCTTCTTGCAGGACTGTGAACCTCTTCTATGCATTCAGCAAAGTGTCACTAAAACTGCTTAAGTCAGGCTGAAAGAGGAGGTGGTATCCCAAGGTAGCATATGGTGATCTGCAAATGAAGGCTCTGAATGATGCGTTTCTTCCCAGTCTCACTGGTACTGCAGTGTCTGTATTGGATAGCGTGTCCTGAAATGGGCAAAGGGAGAATTAGCATAATTTCCAGCAGTGCAATTCTTTCTGTAGGTTGCCGATGAGGAGAAGAGGAAGCATGATGTGAGAGCATAGAGAGATTGGCTTGGAAAAAACTCTCCAAGTTGGGAGAGGACCTCCAGAAACATCCCCCCCCATCTGCCCCAGAAGCCCTGAGCCCGTGAGCAGCTCTGCCCAACAAGCAACCAAAACGCTTGGGGTGGTTTCTTTTATTTAACTGTATTTCCTGAGATCACCTAGGTCAACATGACTCTGGGTTAGCGCTTGTGCACAAGGCAGGGTTATGGACTCAGGGTGAGCTGTGGGCTGCAAGTGGTGGTGAGCACCTTGAGACAGGAGTTTCTACGTGCTTCAGGCAGCCAAGAAGGACAAGAATATCCTGGCCTGTATCAGCAATAGCGTGGCAGCAGGAACAGGGCAGTGATGAGGCTGCACCTTGAATCCTGTGTTCAGGTCTGGGCCCTCACTGCAACAGAGACGTTGAGGGGCTGGAGCGGGGCCAGAGAAGGGAATGGAGCTGGTGCAGGGCATGGAGCACAAGGGGGATGGGGAAGGGCTGAGGGAGCTGGGGGGTTCAGATGGAGAAGAGATGGCTCAGGGGGGACCTGATGGCTCCCTACAAGTGCCTGAGAGGAGGATGGAGCCAGGAGGGGCTGGGCTCTGCTCCCAAGGAACAAGGGATGGGACAAGAGGAAGCAGCCTCAAGCTGCCCCAGGGCAGGTTTAGCTGGAGCTGAGGAACAATTCCTTGCCCACAGGGTGCTCAGGCATTAGAAGAGGCTGCCCAGGGCAGGGCTGCAGGCACCGGCCCTGCAAGGGTTCACACCTGGTGGAAACGAGGCCTCAGTGCCATGGGTTAGGGGTGGCCTTGGCAGTGCTGGGAATGGTTGGACTGGATGAGCTTAAAGGTCTTTTCCAGCCTAATTGATTCTATGATTCCATGACTCTGACCTCGGCATGAAGATGTACAATGGTGCTGAGATGATAAGAGCCAGATTGCTGAA
>NDXB01007998.1:190584-223955 GCA_002631895.1 Agapornis roseicollis | reverse complement strand
TAAGTCAAAACACAGCTACTAAAGAGAAGAAAAACTGACTGCAATTGCTGAACCCAGGACACAGCCACAAAGTGTTAATTTCTTTAAAAGACTAAGACTCACAAGTATGGTTTTTTAAAAGAATGGTTTACGGTCTGTAGTAAATTCAAAGTTGTTTCCATGTGTGTGTGCAAAAACCTGTGAGCAGGGGGTCATCCAAGGTGATGCTGTCTAACTAAAGGAAACTGGTCTATGAATGGGCAACTGCATAATGTCATGATTGAAGCATGGAGGAATCACAACCCATATTATTTATAAATATTTGCCAAGCATCCCATCATGAGGAAGGAGAAACTGTCTTCTTAGAGGGCAAGTTATTAACCAAATTATACAGTAAATTAGGTTGGAAGGGTTCTCAGGAGGTTATGGGGTCCAACACCAATTCAAAGAGGAACAAGCTTCAAAGTGGGATCTAACTTTTTTGAAGTTCAGTGAGGTTGCTCATTCAAAAGGCAAATTTCATTGCACTGCTATCATTTTAATCCAACCAGACCAAAGTAAGTTTCATAAAGCAAACATCCCTGTGTTTAGGGAACTGTTGTTACCTCATATGTGCAGTTTCTAACCCGGTGTATGTTGGCATTAAATCTCGCTCTAGCTCAGTGAGTATAAGACTCAGTCAGAGGTAGAGCAGCCCAAGATTTGAACTCTTCTGACAAGACACAAGTTCTGGGACAACTATGACAATGGAGGTAGTTGGATACAAACAATGGTATATGCTTTGGGGCAATATATGTCTTCCTACACCTATCTTCCTGCATTCAGCAGCCTCTTGGCACTCTAATATTATCTTTTCTCCATGGTTGCTATTATTAAACACTGAGAAATTAAAAAACCAACCAACCAAAACCAAACAGGTGGAAATCCATGTACTTTGTTTCATCACCTGTTTCAGAAAAGGTAGGCTTTGGCTTACAAATTCCTGGACTTGAAGAGGGAAGCCTTTCAGAGGCATTAATTACCTTGTAGTGGGGAAATATTAGAAGTCCCATGAAGTGAGGTAGCTGAGGAACATTGTTCCACACTTCATGTGATGAAAAGCTGTAACAGATAAAAGACATTAGGGAATTTGTAGCTCAGTAGATGTTTACAGAGTGTGGTATTTCTAGGAACATAGCTGTGGTAACTTATGGTATTTTCTAAATACTGTAGAAGAAGAATTAGTGTCTCTGTTGGCATGACAGTACCCTCCAGCAGTTCACAGCGTTATCCCACTCAAGAGTTGTTGCAAGGAGAGCTTCTTCCTGTGAATCATCATGAGACAAAATGGGAAACAGAATATGCATTCCCTGCTGGGAACAGCCATAGTTGTTAGCCACAAAAAGGAGATGCAGGCTCACAGTGGAGAACTGATTGGAGCAATGGCTAGTAGAAAATGAGGAGGAATGAGAGCTGGAGTGCTAACATGTTCTCAATACAGAAGATAGAGCAGAATGATGTCCCTTAATATTAGGTTATCCCTGAGCATATGATTAATCACAGAGCAATTTTTTGATGCTTGTCTTTTCTTAGCAGGGGTCACAGATGACAGTGGTGCTCTGAAACGTGTTTTGTATATACACAACTAACATGTAAGCAGCAGTGCATTTGTTTAATTACTCAAGTTCTATGACAATTTATTAATCTGTCAGTTTTAATCTCTGTCACATTTTCTGACAAGGAGATTTTGTGACAATGTGTATTCCATTTTGATGTGTGTAAGAATTAGTTGTCACTGAAGGCTGCAATTTGAAATACATTTAAAATAAGCATAGCGCTTGTACGTGCTTCACTAAGTTCACAATAAACTGAGGCATTTCTTTTTGTTCTCAACAAATGCTAAAGCTGAAAGATTAAGTATGTAAAGAATTTTGCACATAAATTGTTCAAGATTATCTGACCCCAAATGACAACTTTGACATATAAAAAAGCCAGTTTTAGAGCAGATTTTTAGATGATGATTTGTAGACCTTGAAGTAAAAAGTACTTAAGTACTTTTTACAAGCTGGATGATATTGTTCTGCAATCTTATATAAAGCCATTTTCTCAAATTCAGGAGTAACCAAATATATAAAATTTGTAGCCTAATCCAGTGGGTAATATTAATTATGGTAGTTTGGGGAAAGGATATTAGTCCTTAAAGGTGGCAGACTTTTATAGACCCATCAAGTGTAATTTTTTGCATTTTTAGAGCATTATAAGCTTGTATTGTTGTGAAAGTTCTGACTTTATCCTAAGTTCAAGGTAGATTTTTGGTGTAATGATCTGTCCTTCATATAGCGTGACTTATAGACTGTGCTGGAGATGACAGCTTTAATAAAATTAAATTCATACCATTGTATTAGGTATTACTAAAAGACTTGGTTTTAGCAAGGAATTACAAATGTGCAGTTATGATACTGTTGGGGGCATTTTATATCCAGTAGAAACTATGACTTGCTGTTCATCACAGTATTGTGATTATAGAATTATGGAATCATTTAGGTTGGAAAAGACTTTGAATCCAGATCATTGAATCCAACCATTAACCTGGCACTACCAAGTCCACCAATAAACCGTGCCCTATCTACACATCTTTTAAATACCTCCAGGGATGGTGAGTCAACAACTTCCCTGGGTAGCCTGTTCCAATGATTGACAACGCTTTCAATGACAAAATTTTTGCTAATACCCAATCTAAACACCACCACCAGTGCAACCTGAGGCCTTTTTCTCTCCTTTAGCTTGTTGCCTGGGAGAAGAGACCAACACCCAACTCACTACAATCTCCTTCCATGTAGTTGTAGAGAGTGATAAGGTTTCCCTGAGCCTTCTCTGCTCCAGGCTAAACAACCCCACTTACCTCAGCTGTTCCTCATCAGTCTTGTTTTCCAGACCCTTCACCAGCTTTGTTGCCCTTCTCTGGACCTGCTCCAGCACCTCAATGTCTTTGTTGTAGTGAGGGGCCCAGAACTGAGGTGTGACCTCTCCAGTGCCAAGTATGAGGGGGATGGCCACCTCCCTACTCCTGCTCCCCATGATTTCTGCATGTGATTGAAACGGCATCCAATTTAAACTTGGAATTTCCTGGCTAAGGGTACAGAGTGATAATAGCTGACTCATTTCCATCTTGAGTTGGTTTATGTCTTAGCAGTGAGATTTTTATAAGCCTTTTCCAGAAATTCATCATGCTTGTTACTATTAAATAGCGTTGACTTCCTTTATCTACTGTAAGAATAGAAAGTTGTAAGACTACTTAAAATGGTAAATCATAGAACATATATGTGTGATATCAGCTCCTTCAAGAGTTTTATTTACATATTCATCACAAATGTTATCTGAGGCTTTAATTTGGTGGGTATTTGTTTTTTGACACTTTCTTTAGGTCCCAGTCAAACTGTTTCTTTATTTGAAGTAACACATAATTGGAATGGAAGTATCTAAATTTCATTTACTGTGGTGTGAAGGCTGTTTGCATGGCAGAGCTGCTCTTCATTAAGAAGAAAATAATGGGTTTTTACCTGGAACCTTTTGTCTGTTACTTGCACTAGAAGCAATATAAAACATGTAAGAATGTAAAACTGTATTTTGTACACTGCCTAATATTATAGTTAACAGTGTGCAAAATGTAATCTAAAAAAAAATTAGCAAGATGATTGGAAAGGGGATGTAGGGATGCTGGGGAGGGACTCTTCATTAGGGACTGTAGTGACAGGACCAGGGGTAATGGGTTAAAACTTATAACAGGGGAAGTTTAGATTGGATATAAGTTCTTTCCTGGTGGTGAGGCACTGGAATGGGTTGCCCAAGGAAGTTGTGAGTGCTCCATCCCTGGAAGTGTTCAAGACCAGGTTGGACAGAACCTTGGGTGACATGGTTTAGTGTGGGGTGTCCCTGCTTACGGCAGGGGGTTGGAAGTGAATGATCTTAAGGTCCTTTCCAACCATAACTATTCTGATTCTCTGATTCTGTGATTTATCTTTGCAATGTAAATATTAAACATATCTTTCCGCTGAAATGTAGAGCTGAAATGGGTATTGCCATGCTGTGAGTATTGCTAATAGAAAAGGGTGGGCAAGAATTCTTACTAAGGCAAGAATTGGAGAAATTATTGTTGAAGGTCTTTACAGTCTGTATAAGGAGGTTAGGCTAGATGCTTGTTCGTCATTCAGCCTTCTGGTCCTTTAACCTTCATCCTACAGTGATTCTGACAAGAAGTACTTAAGGCTTTACCATCTCCCCTGTAAAGAAATTCCAGGCCAAGTTACTCATAATAATAATGCCATTTGCTTTTAAGTGTTTTATCTTCCATGTGAAGAAGAAAAAAACCCTGACTTTCCACACTTGAGGGCATTTCTGGCAAAAAGCTTTAGGTACAAGGGCTTATTTAATTCATGATCTCCAAGAAAGTTGTCAACATTTTGCAAAGGCTGTTTTTCTTGCATTCTCTTTTACTAAGCTAAAAGGCAGTATTAAAAGCTGAGGAAAAGACAAAGAATTTGGTGTTTCCTTTGATAACTGAAAGTAATCACAATAAAGACTGTAACAAAGTCTGTTGAGAATTGAATCTACCTTCCCTTCCTTTTATTTTTCTCCCAGGCTGTAATTTGTGGGATTTATTACACAGATTTTGCTGTGGCCCAAATTGCATAAGATTTACACCATTATTTTTCCCAGATCACATTAAATCAATAAATTGTTTCCCAAATCCAATGTGGAAATCTACTGATTTTATCTCTGCACTAGCAATTTGGCCACTTTAAATACTGCCAGAAATGGGACCATGTGTATGTTTTCAGAATAGTTTTAACACCCTTAGGCGGCTTTATTTGGACAGATGCTGTATTTTATTACCTTTCTTAAAATACAAACAGTGCTGAATAGCATTCTGTCTGAGGTTTTTTTCTATCAGCTTCCTGAGCAGCTGCTAGGCATTTTCGTCTTAATATGATCTAGGATTCTCTGCTACCAGTAGATAGAAGCTGAATGTAAATGTTTTCCCTTCCCCCCCAGCAGCTCAGATGCAAATAAGTGGTCTGTAAGCATAATAAACAGTTGCCTTTTGCCATAACTAAATGCAGAAATCAGTAATGCAGTATAAAAGGTGCTTTAAGGTGAAATGACAGATCTAACAAAAATCTGGAGTGCTTATTCAACCCACTTGTCAATTTTCTGTATTATTTTTCACCTGAATGATAAAAATAATCTGTGGTGAACTATGGTGTGAGTTAATTGTAAGGAATTTCATGTGCTTGCCAAAGAAATAAAAGCAGATCTGTTTGCAGTGCCACACAGAGTTTTGTGGTAATATTTTCAGAACTGGAGTAAATGAAGAGTAATAGCTAACACAAGAGGGTTTAGTTACCACTAGGAAAGTACTTGAAA
This sequence comes from Agapornis roseicollis, assembly GCA_002631895.1. Classification (NCBI taxonomy): domain Eukaryota; kingdom Metazoa; phylum Chordata; class Aves; order Psittaciformes; family Psittacidae; genus Agapornis; species Agapornis roseicollis. The sequence continues at coordinate 218,573 of NDXB01007998.1, read as the reverse complement.
GTTTTGCTGAGAGGACAAAGCTATGCTAAGTTCCTAACTAAACAAAATGTCAGTCCTTTAGAGGCTGGATAATCTTTTTCATGTTATGTTTTAGCTCATAATGTTCTAGAAATCAAAAATCTGTGGTTCTGAAGTTCCTGATAGATTCCAGATCTCATAAACGGAGTAGTGATCATATCAGCCACAGCCAGATGCAGTGTATGGTGACATGTTGTAGTTTTCTGTTTTGCTTTGTCTGTGCACAGCTGTTCCATCAGATGCTCTAATTTTTTCTACAGCTGATAATTTTATTGTGATGAGATGAGAAGGAACTGGTGTTGACATACCTCATCAGAGCGGAATAAATTAAACTAAAGGATATTACCTTTGTTATATGACAGAAAAGTTATTCATGTTTACACAGGAGAAATGTTAATGAATTTACTCTCTATTTCTATATGCAAAAAGAATATCTGCAATCTTTCTCTTGGATTCTTTTTCATTGAGTGTCGTATTCATATCTCCTACATTGGCTACTGACCAAATTATGCGGAACTCAACTCCACCCTGGCCCTGTCTTATTACTCTCTAGTGAATAAACCTTCCTTTCTAGCGGCAGTAAGGTTTCCACCTGTTCATTTCTTCTCCACAGAGCTGTCTTTAATCACTTGTAAATTCAGTTCATGGCTTTCTGGTATGCAAAATCCTGGTAACATTTTGATGAGGAAGGTGGTATCTTTCAGCTTGTCAGTTCCTCTTCAATTGCAGTGTGTCTGAGGGAATACCTCTGCACTTCAGTTGAATGTGCAACCTTCTGAAATACGTGAATTGCTCTGTGACCTGGCAGTGTGTTTTGCATTCTGTTAGTTAACTCTAATGGATAGTCCGATAACTTCATTTATAATAAGGGTACAAACTTTAGTCCCATGTAAAATTTGAACTATTCCATCTTTCTACTGTGCCTCTTTCCCTTGACTTTTATTTCAGACATATAGTTCCTCAGTCATGATGGGTGTCTAGTAACTTTGGCAAGTGTGTTGTATTTTTATATACCCAATTTGGTGTTGCTGTGGTTTGTAACTGTCCACAGGACTTGTGTTTAGCTGACAGCAGTTCTCTTTACCTATCTGGCTTTGGGGGTCTATAACCCTACTAGACTGAAATAAAACAGAAGAATAAAGACACGTGATGATAAACAAGGGCTTGAAAGTACTGGCATGGGAAGATACTAGAAGACCCATACCTGTGAACACCTTGGCAGTGGTAAATTACTGGTGAATGAATTCCAAAGATGTGTTTAAACTACAGGTAAAATGACTAAGCCATGTTTTAAGTGTGTTCAGTGAGAGATTTTCTTGATGCTTTTGGATATAAAAAGATAACTCTTCACTTCCTAACAATGAATGCTGTGAAATACAGAGATCTAACACCTTTCTTGCCTTGCATGATCAAGTATTTCAAATCCTTGATAGACAGCTTATTTCTCCAGTTAGAACTGTTTTGACGTTGATGTTTTTTGACATTTGTCTCATTTTTGAGCTAATTTAAGTTCTTCAAGGAAATCTGTGAAATTTCTACACAAAGAGAACTGTAACACGAATTGGATTTGAGGTCTTCAACTTTTATATAGAAAACAATAACTTTGCTCAACACCAGGTGGTGTACAATATCTGATTAATGCTATTGTGATTGATGTGATTTGGAGCAATGGCAAATGCTTTTCAGGTTTCCAAGGAGACAGTGCACTAGGGGCATATGGGGTTATGAATATATATACATATGTATGTATAATGATTTGTTAAAATATAAGAGAAGCAAGATTGGAGTTGAGCTAAATATCCATATGTATAAGTGAACTATACCCAGCCTAGCTCTTCCCATCCAGCAATGAAAACCTTTTCACCTGCTCTAACAGAGTCTGAATTTTGCCCATATGATTTCTTACCAACCTCCTGTACTCTCATCTGGCCACATCACTGGTGTGGTTTGTTTTCACTTCTCATCTCCACCAAAAATAATTGTAATTAATTCCTAAAAGTTGCTTACAGGGTAACCACAGAACAAGTTCCTACTACCAAAATAATTAATGTACATGTCATTAAATACAGTCCTTAAAATAGAATAGACTTCACAGTGGTTTTCCTTGTAAGATTTGTTTATGTACTCAGTTTGAGATGTGTAGGTGAGCTGTTCTTCAAAAGAGAATGAAAGTCCTGTCAGAGTGTCACATTCTCTGGAATTGCCAACATAATAAAATATTAGTGGAAGTAAGAGGAAAAAGATAAACGTTGTCATGTAAATAGATCTCTGATCTCTTTAGGGCAGTAGCCTGGACTGACAGCACTTAGAACGGATTTTTGAAGCTTTGATTTAAAAACCATCAAAGTAAATTTATTCAGTTAAATAGTAACATGATTGTAGAGGGAATTTCTTCCAAAGCTGAAAGGACTGATGACCTTGTTATTCAGAGGCTGTGCATGCATGCTATTTGTGTAAACTTAATCTAAAGTTAGTTATGAGTCTTCTGAGGTGCTTGTTTATCTCCAGTTGTTCAGTGTGTATGACGAGTTTGCTCTTGTTTTCTCCTTGATCTGTATGTTGGCACATGATAAGCTGCAGTAATGTTGAAGGTTAGGATAGACTAATCTGTACAAGCTGTATCATCCTGGCACTTGCCTTATTTAAATAACCGAAAGGCACACCTTTTGTTTTTGTTAATCTCAGCTGTAATTAAGTATACTGTTTGCAATTTATTTGTATACTGCAGATATAATAGATTAAGTTATTCTTCCTTGGTTCTAGGGGATAAATATTGGAAAATTATTGTACGGTCACCCTTGCATTTTGTATGTCTTCTCTCAAACATAGGAAAGAGCATGATTTATTAAATCTGGTGAATATTGAAAACAGGTTGTATTTTCAGTCATTATGGTCATTACAAAATTACTGTGCCAAAGTAAAACGTATTTTATTCTGCTATATTGGTTTATTAGAGTTTGTTTCTTCAGATTTTGGGTTAATAAATTGTATCATTTTGTATCAGGTTAAGTGATGCATTTGTAACGAGACTTACAAGTTTCTCCCATAGATAGAGACATTCTGTTTCCACTCTTTCTTGCGTACCAATGAAGACAGCATTGTATAGAAGGAAGTGAAAAATTGAAATGGCAGCAAATATTGCTGATTGGTGCTTCCCTGAATTGACATTTTTCTAATTCTTTTTCCAATTAAGGCCTCAATCCATCCTTGATTATGTTGAGATAATTTGGATCCAGCGTGTTATCATAATACAGTATTTACACATCAGTAATAATTTGCTAATGCTTTTTAATGGGTATTTGCGTTTATGTTTGTGGTTTGTTGTTTTTTTTATTTTTTATTTGTAAATAGTGTAGTACACACCAGTCTCTTCACAGATATATTGTGTGAAGAGCAAGATATTCAGCCCATTNTTTTTTTGGTTTTTTGTTTTTTTTTTTTGGTTTTTTTTTTTTTTTTTTTTTTTTTTTTAATGGTTACAAATCTTTATTGATTTCTGCTGGTTGATCCCCTTCCCAAATACATAAAACAAATTGAGGTGGATTGATTTAGTATTATTGAACGTCCACTGAATTTTTTGAGGTCTCAGGAATGTGTATGTAATGTATGAGAATGCAAATGTATGTAATTTTTAAGCAGTAGTTACTACTACAATCTGTTTTAATGTCTTATTTTTTTCTAATTTCCTTTTCATTTTCAGGTCTGGCAGTTTCTCTTCAATTGCTTCATGGAGACATAGAACAAATCAGGAGAGAGTATACATCCAGGTTTACCCATGGAGTATCCATAACAAGGAAACTAGGCTTTTCCAATATTATAATGCCTGGTAAGTTAAAAACAAAAAATTCATTAAGCAGAAAAAGAAAGAACTAATGAGAAATTATTTTATTTTCAGCTTCTTTCCAAAGTAATACTGTAGACTAAAACTTCTTATCTCTTTGGAGACTTACGTTAGGGTTGTTTTTAGATAGTTAGAAGAAAACTGCATCCCAGTGCCCCTATTGCTGTATACATTGTATAGTTACTATGTCAATGTCAAAAGGGCATACAGCCATAGCAGCCTTTTTTGAGAGATGGAACCCCACTTTATGGAAGTGGGGATGACTGAATGCAAGACTGCTGAGCTCTGCGCAGAGAAAGAGATAACCAGCAGAACATTATGGTCATAAGAGCTGGTAGCTTTCTAAATAAGGATTCACAGAATTTCACTGACAGTGCACAGCTTCTAGTTTCATAAAGTTTGTGGGTTCAAATACTGGAAATTGAGATACTGGAAATAGATAATAACAGGAAGGTAGAGACTTTCTGATTATATTCTATGTCAAAATATGCAAATGCTTAAACAGATGCTAAGTAGAAAGACTGTGTCAGTATGAATGTGAAGAAGCAAATACAGACAGAAACTATCAGAATTATCTATAGTTCCATCCCTGAAATTAAATTTCTAAAAACTTTAATGGGCTGCTGGAAATTATATGGGAAATATCTCTTTAAAGGAAAAGCATATTTGCAAGCAGACTAGCTTGGCATGATTATGGTGTTGTGTTGATGCTGAGAAATGTTGCAGGGAGGAGCTCACATCTTGCTTTCAGCTGAGTCCACGCACAATGCCTTGACTCTTGCCAATGTAAATCATCCTCATGACTTGCAGATTTTTAATAGACACTACCTTCTTCTTATAAAGATCTGCCTTTGCATTCATGTGTACCTAAATCAGAAATAAACTAAGGCTCTGAGGCAAGAATGAATAAGCTTCAATACTTCATTAATCAAGGAGGTATAAATAGGCATTTCAAACTCATTACTGAGACACAGCTTTATCTATGGGCATGGATTTCTCTTGAACTTCTTCCTGAAACTTGACAACTGAGAATTCACTCTTGTGTTTTTACTGCCAATTAAACATCTGTCCTTCTGCATCTTGGTCAGTATTACTAATCACATAAAACATGCACAGAACTCAACAAAACAGTTCTAGGATTATTGTGGAAATACTCTGCTGGTGTAACTGCAATATTTAGGACAATAAAACGTGTGAGTCACATGCCATTTAATTTGAACTTAGATTATATATGTTTGTTTAATGGAAGCATTCAATTGAAATCTTATGGCTTATTAGCTAGGGTTTATTTGTTGTATTACTGTTGGACATGTAATTTGAATCAAATGAGTACTGCAGATGATATGGCTGATAACAGTGGAAGCAGTTTTACTGAGCAGTGTAACTCTCATTAAGAAACCTTTTTCCATTTATTTTTGATTTAGTGATCTTCTGGTCTGTTTATCAAATTTTCTAAGCTCTGTAAATAGCTCCTGTATCCCTTCACTTTCCAGTTGTGAAATAATGTGATGTCATAAACTGCGGAAAACATCTTATAGCAGAGTATTGTATAGCAGCTACTGGAGGAATTTCTCAACGTTGTTTCAAAGAATTGTGCAGGCTCAGTTTGTCCAATATTTCTTTTCTACTAAAAATATAATATATAGGTTTTGGTGTGCTGCTTTCTCAGTCCAAAGGCATGCTCACCTCAGCTTGGCAAAATGGGCAGGTTTTTTATTCTCCCTTTATTTCATCTGCATTTACTGACATGGAAGATATTTTTTCCTAAAGAGAAATAATCATCTCACTCTGATGAGATGATGAGTTTCAAGGGCTAACCAGAGCAGTGTGCCCTAGGCACTGAAATGCCGGCAGGAACCTAGCTTTTGAAATGCCTTTTTCTTTTAAAGCTCCCTTTTAATTTTGTTTCTCTTCTAGTGTCTCTTTTCAGAGATAAATTAGAGAACTTCATCTTTTGCCACTGGAAATGGTCATTAATTAGATCTTATTTTATATTTTTGTTGAAAGTAAGTTTGTTGCTATGACTAATTAGCACTTAGTTTAGGGTTCTGAACCAGACTCTATTGAATTATTCATTAAGAAATACTTCATGGTGCTAAACTACAGTATCTCTTTTATAAATGACTTATTTTAAGTCTCTCTCCTGTTCTGCTTTATTTAAACTCTCTGTGACCTTCATTTTTCATCATATCTTTTCTCTTTGGACATTTTGTCATTAAAAGTAACTGGGATCGGCATACATGCCAAACCAGAATTTTGTTGACAATAATAATGCATGGTTTTATAGAGCAATGCTTTTTATGTCACTGGAGCTTGACAGGGTGAAGCCACAGAATGCTCTTTCCAGGACCCATAGAATGTACTAATGAACTCCAAGTGTTTTAGGAAATGAAGTAGATAGCTAGGAAAAAAACATACATGATTCAAAAAGGCTGTGAAATAGGTAACTATTTTAGCTATTTCATTTTTTTAAGGGCAAACTCTATGTGACGAGTAGGAAACTTCCTTTCATCCTCCTAGTTTGGCAGTCTGCAGATGCACAAGCCAATGGTCTCAGAAAGCTTTGTAAAGCATTGAAGGATAACTGTGCTTATCCCCTGAATTTCCGTATTCACTGTTCCTGAAAGGACAGACAACCACATCATTACTTAGTACATAAAATTTAGCATTTAATATTTACAAACAGATGAGACTTTTCAGGCAGTACTTTAAGTTAGATTAATGTACATTTAGGTGATGGAATGTGAAAGCCCTTTTCTGTTTTTCTATATGTACTTCTACCAGCTTTTTTTCTGGCTTATGTAGTGTGTTCTCATGGAATCTGTTTCCAGATTTCAAAGCCAAAATCCACTCAGTATGAGATTCTGGTATATAAAGTAAGCTCATGTCTTATTGTAGAATGACTTTTTCATTAAGCAGTTCAGTTAGGCCAGATTCTTAGTCTAGAAAACTTTACCTATGAATGTACTCTGTGCATCTTTGTCTATACTATCAAAGAAAATTCTTATTTTAAACAGCTATAGATGTGATTTTAAAAGGCTGTGTATCTCATAGAAGACAGCAGCTCACCTCCAAATGTCTCAGTCCATAAATGTACTGCAGTGCATAAACAGTTGGCCTTTTGGCTGATATCACAACAGATTGTTTTAGATGGATATTAATGAGCTATGGACAACCCTTTTTCAGCTCATGATCTGAAATAGTGGCATTACCACTGCTGAGATCTGACAACCACTTGCTTTGAATTTAAATTCGGGCTTATATTTCTTCCTGTACTTCCAAATTATTAAACTCTTTTTTTTTGATATTAGAAAAGGTTAAAGAATTGAGGAGTCATTGTTTTCCTTGTGCCTTATCTTAAAAGGGGTATAATGCTGATAACTATGTCTGAGCTAGTCAGTCCTGACTGCAAAGTCCTTGGTTTGTAATCCTGTACTCTGAATTTTTTGGTCCTCTTCTAATCCCATGATGTAATTTTGCAAATAACAGCTGAAGACTACATGAAGCTACAGTATTAATTTCCACAACAGAATTGTCTTACTTTCAGACTTACTTGTCAAACAATACAAGTCACATTTTGTTTCTCAAGGTGCTGTTTGGTTTCCTTAAAGGTTTCTGCTCATTCAGCAGATAGAATGAGCTGCCCAGGATGTTGCAGTACTTCTAAGTTTCCTACACTAGCTTTCATATGCTTGATTTAGCAAATATAACTTAGGCTTTTTTGCCATCACATCGGGTTGCTTTGCATTTATCAGCTTTTAACTTCATTAGATGTCCTTTATCTGTCCAGTTAATTCTCATCAGAATACTGTCTTTGAAAGCTACTGAATATACTCATTACTCTTTCATCTGGATTATTAAAAGGTCTTCTGTTCTTTTCATGTGCAAGCACACACTCTCCAATCTTTCTTGCTTTCTGTTTTCAAAAGCATTTAAAATGAAACTAAACCTGGAATCTTTGTCTTTTTATAAAAGTAATCTCACAAAATGCTACCCTCATCATAAAATGCATTTTTCAATGATGTTATTTTGACTAGAAGCATCTTCCCTCTTTCAAAGCTTGGAATAAGTGTCTGGAGAATAAAAATGTAATGGAAGCTATGGAATCTGTTCTCTCATCATGGTGTCTGCATCTGTCAGAGGGCTTGGACTTAGTGAAGAGCTGTTGATTCTAGGAAAAGAAATTTATCTCTGACACACTTGTATGAATTTTTCCAATCTGCTCTATCCTGCATGGAGTACAAACAGCCTAAATTTAACACCTGCCATTGTTTGCTATTCTGATTTCCAAGAATGCAGATACATGTATTTTTCATTACTGAAAGTGATATTGCCTGGATATTATTCTTAAACAATACTGTGTAGTAAAGACACCCTGAGTTTTGACCTTTCACAAAACTGTAGTACTCTATAGGGAACAGCCTCTGCCTTCCAAATCCTATTTTAATACTTTTTTAAAACTTTGATCCTATCTACCTAAGGAATTATCATTTCCACAAGTCACTGGTGAAAACAAAGGTGACTACATGACTACATATTTGGTAGGACAAGTGCAAGGAACTTCTAGGCTGTTCTTCTTCCCATCTCCTCTGTTTTGTTTTCTTGGTTTGTTAGCATCAGAAAGAAAAGAGAAAACTATGGAAAGGAAAGACAGAATTGAATTGGATTTCCCATGATCTAAAGTCTCTTGACATGGAGGATGGGGAAAAGGGACTTCTTTAGTTTATAGGATTTGGAGGAGTAAACTTTGTTTTGAGCATTGAATAAGTAGCAATGATGCGTGGGAAGTGTATACAAGGATAGTTATGGCTTCCATTAACCAGGCAAGGAGCACTTGCAAAGTAACATGAATGCTTTAGCTCTGTAAAAATAGATGGGCTTTCAAAACTCTGTTGGAAACACTTTCTTTTGTAGCTGTACAAACTCAGCAGGTCAAAGTTTTCTGTTAAAAAAACCTTTTCTTTTATACTCCACTTGTTCAAGCGACTTGTTTTCCATTTCATTGTCAAAAGAAAGAGGAAAAAACAGATCATAGAGCAATTGGGTCTTATGTGGCAAATTACAATCCGTTTGAAAGCTAAAGGTATTACAGTTCGAGGATCCCTTATAAAGGGCATTTTATTCTCTTAATCAGCTCTTTTCTGATGAGTGTTTCTTAGGGCTTGTTGAGAATTTCTGAAATGAAGCTGAAAACGCAGATAATGTTCTATTGAAAAAGGACAGAAGAGTAAATGAGGAAAGGAATCTGTTTATTCATCTTTGCCTTTGATTTCAATGCCAAAGCTTACTTAATCCAAAAGTAGACAGGCAGTAGTGTTACCAAAGTCACCAGTGCTCCCAGAATTCTAACACATGCTGGGTGGTTTTAATGTTTCTCTGGAAACAAGAAGATATGTAACATATAAAATTAGCTAGCAGTATATAAATGGTAGAAATAATTACGATAATGGAATTTTATTTCCTATAGTGATTAAATTCTTTGTGTAATGCAGTGTGCCTGTATCTTCCTGAGCTGATCTCCTTAAGGATGCCCTTCTCTCAAATAACATCCTTCTGTACTGTGATTTTCATGAAATATGCCAGATTGCTTATCTAGATTTTTTTAATATATATATATATATTAATTAAATCTAATTCTGAATTTTGTATAAGAAATTGGGAAGGCAAGAGACTGATGTGGCTAAGTAAAGACATGCTGGCCAAACTAAAGGACAAGAAGGAAATGCAAAAGCAGTGGAAGCAGGGACAGATATCCTGGGAAGAGTATAGGACTTTTGCTCGGTTGTGTAAAGATGGCATCAGGAAGGCCAAAGCACAGCTAGAACTGAACTTGGCAGGAGTTGCGAAGAATAATAATAAGGGCTTCTATAGGTGTGTCAGCTAAAGAAGGTCAAGAATATAACTGGCAAACTGGTAACATAACAATAGGCAAGGGGATGGTTGAAGTACTCAACAACTTCTTTGTTGAAGTCTTCACTGGTGACCTCTCTTTCCACACCTCTCAAGTGTTTGGACCTCAAAGCAGGGACTAGGGGAGCAAAGTCCCCTCATCTGTAAGAGATGATCAGGTTTGAGACCACCTGAGGAACCTGAACAAGGACAAGTCTATAGGACCAGACAGTATGTAACACGGAGTCCTGAAGGAATTGGCTGATGTGGTTACCAAACCACTCTCCATAATATTTGAGCAGTAATGGCAGTCAGGTGAAATCCCCAGCGACTGGAAAAAAGGAAACATTGCACCCTTTTTTTAAAAGGGTAGAAAGAAGGGTCCTGGGAACTACTGACCTGTCAGCCTCACCTCTGTGCCTGGAGCAGATCCTCCTAGAAGCTATGCTAAAGCACAGGGTGGTGATTTGACACAGCCGGCATTGCTCTACTAAGAGTAAGTCTTGCCTGAAAAAACAAGTGGCATTCTATCATGCAATGACTACATCGGTGGACAAGAAAAAAGCTATGTATGCCATCTGTCTGGACTTGTGTAAGGCTTTGACACAGTCCCTTACAACATTCTTCTAAATTGGAGAGGTGTGGGTTTGATGGGTGGACTATTCAGTGGGTAAGGTATTGGTAGGATGATCACATCCAGAGAGTAGTGGTTAACAGCTGAATGTCAATGGTCAGATAGAGATCAGTACCTAGTGGGGCACTGACCTCTCGTGGAGGTCTGTACTAGGACCAGTGCTGCTTAATATCTTTATCAGTGACATAGACAGTAGGATTGGGTGCACCCTCAGCAGATCTGCAGATGACAGCAAGCTGAGTGGTGTGGTTGTGACAAGCCTGAGGAAACTAATTTGTAATTTCCTTGCTTTTTAGTGGGGCCTGTATAGATACAACAAGGTGTAATGGTTTTAAATTAAAAGAGGGGAGATTTAGATTAGATACAAGTAAGAAATTCTTAACTGTGGGGGTGGTGAGACACTGGAGCAGATTGCCCAGAGAAACGGTGGATGCTCCATCCCTGTAAACATACAATGTCAGGTTGGACAGGACTCTGAGCAACCTGATCTAGTGGAAGGTCCTCTCCTCATTTCAGGGGGTTGGACTAGATGACTTTTATAGGTTCGTGCCAACCCAAACCAGCCTATGATTTTATGAAATCATCGAAGTTCAACTTTCAGAGAGGCATTAGCATGAGTTTAGTGTTGCTATAGTATCCCAGGACTTAATCTCTTACCCTTCTGCCCCCTAGGGTATATATTAATAAACACATATATTTGGATAATTAAATTATTTACAACCTCCAACTTGTGAGTACTGCAAATATGATATGTTCATAGTTTAACTTGTTGAAATTCAGGCTACATGCAGGTGGTCCGTGCTGCATCACCCAGACATAGGGCCACCTACTTTTGAGTTGAGTTCTTCTGTCTTGTTCCCTGTGTTTCTGTAAAACTGCTTCTTATCACAGCTTCAGCTGTGCCAGTTCAAAGTTTACTTGGCTAAAAAGGGAGTGGAAGACTTCCTGCCTTTCTCTTTTATCTTCCAGTTTTGCTTGTTATTGTCATTAAATCAGTGTGGATAGTAAGATCATAGAACATCCTAGCTGCTAAAATACATGGTATAGATTGACTTAAAGGATAGGAGGTGAAGTAGACTAAGAGTCCCTAGCCCTCTCCACATTTAAAATCACATTCTGCAGGATTTTTTTTAAATCATCCCACTGACAGTAGCTACACAGGTCTTGTCCCATTCTGCAAAATAGTCTAAGGAGTTTGTCTCTAAAACATTTTTCATCCACAAGTTTCGCATCCTGGATAATAACATTTTGTTTGTGCTATGTGTATGTGCTATGTGTATGTGCTATGTCGAGAGACATTCAGTCCCTACAACTGAAATTGTTTTAAGAGCTGTTCAAGTGATGTTTAGGGTTTAAAACAAAGCAACTCATTAGCTTGTATTTTGCAGAGATGTAAATGATCAGGAGCTTTCTCTAAACAAAATAGTGTTTTCTGCCCCTTTTCAATTCATGCTTCTAAGGGACCTATAATTCCAAGCAAAGCTTTCAAAAAAGCAATTCCTAACAAAAGCTCCTAGTGAGTTCTTGGCTGCTGTCAGGACAGTTTAGATTTGCACTCTGAAAGCTATAACTGTCTGAGATGCTATCTTATTCAAGTGCAATCACACTATGTTTTGTTATACTAAATAATCAAATTGGAATTTTATTTCACTAGAAAGCTTTTTGAGGATAGCTGGTAAACTAAACACTTTTCATTCTAACAAAGACAGCTACCTTTGATCTTTGACAGCTATCTTCAGCTTGAAAACCTTGTTCTATCTTAATAATGCTACAAGGAATTCTACAGTTCTAAATGTGTTTGGAATATGAGAAAAGTCTTGTTATAATATCTCTTGCAATTGTAGCTCAGTTTTCTGTCTCCAAGTTTAAAAGCAGTTTTGTGTTGAAAGGATCATTACTTTGATGCTTAGGTTAGGTACAAAAGTTGCTAGAAAAATAAAAGAACAACCAACATATATTCATACAAATGTTCTCCTGATGCTTGTTCTGGTTTGACCTTCTTCTGTCTAGTGATTACTTGTGTTGTTCCTGTTATTTGAGCTTCAATGGGAGCATTCAAGCCTCTCTGGGCTGGAGGCAGCTTGCATGTAGCTCCCATAGCTGGGGTATGCAATGTGAGCAGCAGTAGACTAGTTCTTGTAGGCAGGTCCTGAGTAGTGGTGATGCAGCATCCTACCTGTGAAAGAAAAGGAGCAAGCAGGGCCATCTCATAATGAAACTGCCCAGTAGAGATGACAGGACCCCTCCTGTCATCTCCAACCTGCAAAATACTCCTGCCTCTTTTTTCTTTACCCATTATTTAGAATGTGTGTTTTATAGTTGGCAGGTTCAGCAAGGCTGACCTCCATTAGCTAAGTGTGTCCTCCAGCAGTTTGTCTTCTGGCTGTTTTTCAACATTAATTGACTTTTCCTCAGACATTTTATAATTGCCTCTTTCATGTAATTGAGGTTCACCAGGTCTCTGTGCTGTGCTCTTGTTCAGCCCTTGGACAATTCATTGCTAGTTGGATTGACGTGATGAAGCTTCTTTGGTTAGCAACTACATCAGGGGCAAGAAGAGTTTGGAGATTTTCCCCTCTAGGCCTACAAATAAGGTGTCGTGGTTTAAACCCAGCCATGCACCTCATTCACTCACTCAACACTCCCCCCACCCTTTCTTGCCCTCCCTTGCTTCCAGAGGGATAGGGAGGAGAATCAAAAGAATGCAACTCCCACAGGTTGGGATAAGAACAGTTCAGTAACTAAGTTATAACACAAATCACTGCTGCTACCACCAATAATAACAATGATAAAGGAAATAACAAGGGAAAAGAATACAGCATCTCACCAACCACCGACAGATAACTCACAACACGCCACCAACCACTAACCAAATCCCTCCTCCAACACCCTAGAGAGAGCTAGCCCTTCTGGATAACTCCCTGTTACATTCTGGGCATGACGTGCTATGGTATGGAATACCTCTTTGGTCAGTTTGGGTCAGGTGTCCTGTCCCTGCTTCCTCCCGGCCTCTCCTCCTCCCCGGCAGAGCATGAGACTCACAAAGTCCTTGGTCAGACTAAAACATTTGAGCAGTAGCTAAAACCATTGCTGTTATCAGTTTTGTTCCCAGGCTGAAACTCAGAAACACAGTGCTGCACCAGTTACTATGAAGAAGAAAAAAATGACTGCTACTGCTGAACCCAGGACATAGGGCTTTCATGATTTGTTTGCCAGGTCACAGCTGAAATGTATTGGCAAGACCCTAAGAAGAGGCAGGTTCATATGCCAGTGCTGTGCTTGTACACATTTTGGTTTAGCAACCCAGACATTTTAGGTCAGCACCTTTTTTCACATTCAGTTAAATTCAGATACCAGAGTAAATATCCCTGCAGAATGTGCACAGGAAAGTTAAGGCTGTGTAATCATTCATATCACTGCAGCTTTACTTTTTTTGTTAATTTCTGTGGAACTCCAATTTCCATATAGCTTTAGACCTCACTTCATAGTAGAAGCTCTTGTAGGACTGCTTCAGTATGTAGCATTTAATAATCTGGTTTTGATTAGCCAGATAGGTGAAGTAGTAGAGTACTACCTAGTGCAAAAGGGTTGCAGTTAATGGGTCACTTCTAAAGGACAGAATATATCGATACCCTTTTTTAACACATTGCATTATTTTTTGAAGTAAGAGCAAACAGCTTCCCTAGATATACACTCTGTGATCTTCACAGTTCTTCTGTTTTTCCAAGATACAGTTTATTGCTCACTACTTTCACAGGGCCCAACACCAACTTTTTTTTTCTACTTTGTTGTTTGTCATCTCACATCCAATGTGAAACAACCTTCTGCCTTATTTATGCTTGGTTGTAATGTGTTATCCTCATTTTTTATTGGGATAGTGGTTAGAAAGAAGCTTTGCAAAGATAAGCAGCTTTCTAAGCAGTGAAATTTAGACAACACAGAAATGCAACACATGGCTTCTTTAATTTGCCTTTTTCCAGCTTCTGTTGACTCAGCTCATAACCCACATGTCTAGAAGTGTACTTTGCTTCTAAGGAGATCCAGGTGGTTTAGCTTCATCAAATATCTTTAATGGTCTTAGTGTGTATTGTTCACCATTCTGTAATCTTTTCTTACAGAATCTTTTCATACAGAAAACTGTATGCTAATCCTAGACAAAACTGAGTTAGGGTTTTGACCCTATATTGGTTAATAGTGTTACTAACTGGATGTTGATAGCAGCATGTCCATTGCACAATCTGGAAGCCCTGGTGAATTCAGAAAGCTGAAAGAAAACTGGCATGACAGGAGCTGGGGGATGGAAGTGCTCCATATGAACAGGGGAAAGTGAGCTGCCCTTTCTTTTGAAAGAAATGCTTTCAACTGTTCTTGATCTTTTTTGGTACCACACAACTTCATTGTAGGTAGAAATAAGATTGTCAACTTAGTCGAGCATTATTTTCAATGTTGTTTTCAGTTGCTTATTCCTTCAGCAAACTTCATGCTGAAAATAACCATTGGATGTTTTCAGTGAAGCAGACTTAGAGAAGGGGACATTGTATTTATCAACATGGAAATAAGATGGAATAAGTATGTTGCTTTTTTTGCTATGTTTAGTCTCATCATGTCTGATTGAGATTCCATTCTATAGGCATGTTTTCAACCAGTAATTAAAATAGGATGTACTGTACCATTTAAGATGCGCCTCTCTTGTTTCTGTGTAAATCCCTCATATTTGGTCAAGTATAAAACTGTGAAAATCTCAATGCACGTACCTGGGAGAGATTTGAATCGTGCAAATGCTATGGTATCTGAAGATATCATTTGTACTCACCGAAGCCTACCTCTGAACTCAGATACTCAGTAGGACTTTGCCTTTCAGTGCTACATACATATATATATGTATAGCACAGAGGAAAATTAGCAAATCATTACTGCATAGAAAGAACAGAGATTAAGAAGAAATACATCACCAGTTACCACCTAATCACCATCCATGCCCACACTTCAAGCTGAGAAGCCTCATTGCAGCCAATGCCAGGAGTTTGGAATTCGGAAAATTCCCAGGCGGTCCATCACCCATAGGTAGGGCTTCAGATTTGGCCACAAGAGGGTCCTGCTTTTATACCCTTAGAAAAACAATTGGCTTTGTGCCAAACCTGTAATTTTTCACTCTTGGGGTGCAGTTTCTCTTGGTGTCACTGTTGTTCACGCTGAAGCAGTGGCCAGGTGCCCTGGTGTGGCTAAGTGAAGGTCATAGACACCTGCACCCTTATGTTTTCCTGCCTTTTTCTGACGAATAGTCACACTGAATAAATGCATATACTTTATAGAACACCTTTTGACAAAACCATACTCTGTTATGTCTCTCAGTCATGAGCAGGAATCAATTGTTGATCCTGAAATGTGAAAGCTCAATATATGGTTGGTTTTCTTATATTTGGTTGGGAATAGTGATCTTTTCTAAACCAAAAGTGAAATATGTGTGTGTGTACAAATGCAGACAGAAGGGCAGATTTAAACTAAAACCTACATATTTGTAAAGACTATAAAATGTCAGATGTTCCACATTGAGGAAAGGAAGCTGCTGTTATATCTGCATGGTACAGGCTACCCTTGATATGTAGCCCATAGTTTACATTCTTTTTGATTAATTTTCCAATCTATTTCTGTTCTCTCTGTTCTGCTTTTGTACTCATTTCCATATGAAACATGGTTATTCTTCATATAGCATGAGAGGCTCAGTTTTCTCTTGGATTTCATTTGCCTTGCATGATAATGGAGAAAATCTGTCATTATCTTTCAATACCATGACCAACATGTTTTAATTTTCTCTGGGACATTGAAAATAGAGTAGAGATTCCAATAGATGTAGATCAGGTCAAAATTCATCTGAACTCTCCTCTCGTGACAAATGATTACAAACTCTGCCAAAGTTCTGTACGAGGAGAACAGGACCGTATTTGTGACAGTACGTCCTCTTCAAGGTGTTTTTACCTGTCATTTCTTCGGTCAACTAAATGGGTGAAAGTCAACGGGGTTGGATTTTTTAAAAACCTTAAGATGCAGACACCATTTCTGAAAGCCTGCCTAACTTTTGTGAAGTGCTGATTACTTCTTTCAGTAATGCTTTCTTATTTGGGCATAGAAACATAGAATGGCTTGGGTTGGAAGGGACCTTTAAAGATAATTTTGATCTTTAAAAATCATTATTCCTGTCCCCACCAAGGGCAGGGACATCCTTCACTGCATCAGGTTTCTCAAAGCCATGTCCAGTCTGGCCTTGGATATTTGCAATGATAGGGTATCCACACCTTGTCCGAGCATCCTGTTCCACTGTCATTTTCATTTGCACTTAAATCCTGTACATTTTGCCCTTTTTAGAAAGGAGAAAACTTGGAGTTTGCTGAGTTTTATCTGGGGTAGGTCACAAAATTTGTGGTGAACATGGTTATTTGGTTATGTTTCTGTGAAGACACCATGGAAAATGGATATAATTCCTTGCTGATAAATGTAAATAATGAGAGAATGTAGCACAAATGGAAGTGGAAATCAAGTTAATCTTTCAAGAGAAAATGCTGCAACTACAATTTTTTTTTTTTTTTTGCTAAAATTAGTTATATAACAAAGGTTCTCTTTTTGGTTACTATGTGTTGTCTTCTTTTCTACTCTGCTCTTGTGAGACCTCACCTGGAGCATTGTGTGCAGTTCTGGTGTCCTCAACAGAAAAAGGACATGGAGCTGTTGGAACAAGTCCAGAGGAGGCCATGAGGATGATCAGGGACTGGAGCATCTCCCATAGGAAGACAGTCTGGGAAAGTTGGAGCTGTTGAGCCTGGGGAAGAGAAGGCTGCGTGGAGACCTCATAGCAGCCTTCCAGTATCTGAAGGGGGGCTATAGGGATGCTGGGGAGGGACTCTTCATTAGGGACTGTAGTGACAGGACAAGGGGTAACAGGTTCAAACTTAAACAGGGGAGGTTTAGATTGGATCTAAGGAAGAAGTTCTTTCCTGTGAGGGTGGTGAGGCACTGGAATGTGTTGCCCAGGGAGGTTGTGAGTGCTCCATCCCTGGCAGTGTTCAAGGCCAGACTGGATGAAGCATTGGGTGACATGGTTTAGTGTGAGGCCTGCTTATGGCAGGGGGGTTGGAATTGGATGATCTTAAGGTCCCTTCCAACCCTAACTATTCTATGATTCTATGATTCTGAATGTGAAACTCTTGAAAGTGACCAACTGTCAGCACTAACTAGAACCTATTCTTGTATAAGCATATGCTATACTGTACTAGTTTCTAAAACATTTATAAAGAAATATTACTGTAGTGTGTAAATAATCAGAATCTAGTAGTTCTAAGGGTAATTGAAGGGTGACTTGAATAAAGACCAGAACTGATTCACACCAAGGGCCTATCTAGCTGAGTGTTGTAAACAGACACCTAAGGAAGAGTAAGAACTGTGCATGCATATATGCATGTATGGTAATTATACCTGATACTCTTCCAGCCTCCAGCTACTTTCAAATCAGGGGATTTCCCGAGCTGCTTCTGATCCTCTGTTTCATATCCTTTAGTGGATTTTCCTTCCACAACTTCTTCATTCTTTGCATAAACCTTTATATATTTCTCACATCCACAGCATCCTTTGGAAAGGTTTTGTGTTTGGATTTTGGTTTGGGGTTGCTTCTGCAGGTTTTTCTGTTTGGTTTTGTTGGTATTGTTTTGTTTGCAAGGTTTGCAGTCCAGTACCTGAATAACCACCACCTTTCCACCTTTTGCTTATTTTGAACCTGACTCCTACCAGGAATCAGAGGTTGATTCAATGATTGCACACACTTCATAATTCAGCTCTTTCATTCTTGACTTCACACAACACTCTTAAGTGAATACCATCTGGTCCTGGTATGTGTTTGCGTTTATTCTGTCTAACCTTATTCTAACTTCAGGCCATAGTTGTTTCAGAAGGTAAATAATTATAGCAACAGATTTCCACACACACCCTTTATTTTGTGGGCATGGTTTTTGAGGACTTGATAATATAGCGATTTCCTCTTTTACCTTTCTTTATTGATTTATTTATTCTTTCCGTTGGTCAGTGGTTTAGGTTGTGCTTTGGAGGAATCGTTCAATTCTTTTGCATACAGTGATGGAATAATATTATAAAAATGTTAGAAGAATTAGCAAGGTCATTGTTTGTGGTACTTCAAAATCACCGGTGAGTGATTATGCAGTAACATAAAAGCAAGAAATGTGAAGTATGCGAGTATGCTGGAAAGTTCAAGCAGGTCAAATTCTGCTTGCACATTAAAAGAAAGCTGGAAATTGAAGATGAACTAATTATTTATTAATTAAGTATCTTGTATTTAATTTTATCCACAGTAGAAGTATCCATCTCATGTTTGACTTCTAAATGATACTCCTACAAATACATGAAACTGTCATACTTGCATTCTTTTCACTAGTGCTCAGTGAAAATCTGCTTTATTGAAAAAGGATGTATTATGCTAAAATTGCACTGCACTAGATAAAAGCCTACATTCTCAATTTCTTTTTCTACCAAATCTAGACATTAGAATTTTAGAAGGTACTTCTAATTATGACACTGTGCTGTGTTTTTCTATTTCACAAGGAAAATCCAGTTGTTTCCATGTAGTTCTGGCAATGTTTGTCCAGAGCTAGATCAGTTTACACTTCTTAGAAGAAGAAATATCATTATCAGACAGAACAAAGGCTTCACTATCATGCCACTCCAGTCAGTACCAGTACTGCTTCTCCCCTGTTCTGTCCCCTCTGCAACTCTCAACCAATCTTTCTTCATTTCATCAACTATAAACTTTGTGATTTGTGCCAAATTAAACTAAAATAAAATTGCCAACTTTTGGATCTCATCCAAAAGTTCTTGTTACGGTCTTGACAGAAAACTTAACATGTTCCTGTATGAATGTGCAAAGAATTTCATTTTAAATATGCTAGCAGTATTCAGTAACTTGTACATTCTGTGTAGGACTTACATAGTGCCTGTATTGGATTTGTAGTTTGAATGTGTTAATGAAGGTTTTAATTTCTCAGAGGTCTTTCCAACATGCTAAAAAGATGCTAACGTTTTTGCTGGTAAACTTTGGAACATCCTGATAATGTAAAGTATGTTGGGATCTTTTAGATCAGAAAGACAAATTTGAATGCTAGCAGTCTGGGAAGCCTGCTCTTCTAATGGAAAGAACACCAACCTCTTGTTTTTTGCTTCTTCAGATAATAAACTTTCTTCTGAGATTCAGTGTAAAAAAGTTGTAATCAGTTCTTCAAGGAGACATAAAACAGAGAAATGGTTACAAATGAAAGCAAACACATCAATAATGCCTTAAATTAAAAGAGGCATTAAGTAAGGTGAAGCTAGACAGCAGCTTTGGTATAGCTAGAGATAATCACTGTCAGGACCAAAAAGAACTAACAGATGAGTAAAAGCCCCTAGAATTTGTCTAGTATGATTTGTTGTTGGTTTTTTTTTTGGTTTAGGAAAGCCATTGTTATTATTTAAAATCCATAAATACTGATAAATTGTGAGTATGATACTATCCCTTGTTCAGAAGAGAAGATGAAAGTCTACTAAAGGCAAAAATTAGGCAAGTTGAACTGATTTCTGTAAACTTTGTGTTTGGTTTGTGTTTTTTTATAGGTGAAATGAGGAATGATTTATATATAACTGTAGAAAGAGGAGAGTTTGAGAAAGGAGGGAAAAGCGTGGCCAGAAATGTGGAAGTGACAATGCATGTCGTGGACAGCAGTGGTCAAATTTTGAAGGTATCTTTGTTGTATGTTTTTCCTTGGTGTAGTCCAGTTCGATACACTTTTTTTAGATGTAAATCATCTTTTGTGGCATTGTTTGAAGAGTACAGAATTGCTTTGGAGAACTCATGTTTATCTTTTGTTGTCTTTAGATATTCAAAGTATATCCACTTGACATTAAAGTTTTATCAAATGCATGTTTGTTTTATTTCTGTGATCAATTACGTGATTCAGATAAACTGTAATTGCCAGCAAAATAGTTAATGATTGCGTAAGAGGCCTGAAAATGTTGAAGCAAGATTAAGCTTTGGCGAATTTCTTATTTCATAATAATTCTCGTGATACATTTCCTCATGATACATGGATCATGTTTTGATAACTTTCAATTTTTTTGTCTGATTTTAATAAATCAGAGATCCTTGATGCAAAAATTGCCACCATGTATCAATGAAACAATAAATTAATGTTCCTTCTTCAGGTTTGATTGCATGCTGCTTGTCATAGTTTACAAACAAGCACTCTTTCATATTTTAACTATAGACAAATGACTCTTTCTCAGATTTTCTTCTGTACCAAAAGATTTCTGTTCACCTTTCACCTTTTCCATACATAGTTAATATCATTTTCCTCTTTTATTTGAAAGTACTGTTTTCACATGTTCTGCATGGTTTTGAGGGCTGTTGTGTGAGTTAAAGAAAGGCTGCCACAGGTAGTCCTAGTGCAAATTGTGTGTGTCTTTATATGTGAAGAGAAATTGCATGTATAAATGCATGGCATGCAATGTATGTATGTATATATATATAAAAATAAACATAAGTGTATGTATATATATCTTATATATATTTACTTATATAAAGAAAGGGTATTAATGTGCAAAGGTGGTTTCTTATAATTGCTGAGGAGAAAAGCTACAGTTTAGCTTTCCCACAGGGAATTAATAGGTATCCCCAAGTCAGGACTTAGACGAATCCATTTGCCTATTGTGCTACTGTGCCATGGGTGTTGTATGCATCATGGGTGTCACAAAGGCAACCAACAGTTCGCATCTTTCTAATCAGAGAGTCCAGATTTCTTTACTGTTTCATGCTGGGACTTATCGCTGATTTTAACAGGGTTACAGGCTTATTTTAGGTGACTCCAGACCTTGAGACTGGGCTATTCTTGTCTCAGGTACATTCTTGTTTGTTGCTTGGGCATAACACTGGATTAGACCGTACTGTGTCATGGGACTTCACATTTGTTGCTCAAGCCTTCTTGATTACCCAGTTCCCCCTATGTAACTATATCATTAGTGTGGATGATTCTTGCCATTTTTTCTAATCAGTAAATACTAACAAGATGCTACTATTTTTATGGGTTTAAAGCTAATGAGTATTGAACTACACATGTGGCATTTATGATAGGAATGTAAATATTAAATAGCCTTCATTAGAAGAGAACCTTGATGACATCTTACCAGGGAACTATTCTATCTTTAAATCTTTAATCATTTTTTTCTTCATTAGGATTTTATCTCGTTTGGCTCTGGAGAACCACCAGCCAGTGAGTACCATTCCTTTGTGCTTTATCATAACAATGGTCCCAGATGGTCTGAGCTGCTGAAACTTCCTATTCCTGTGGATAAATTCAGAGGAGCACATATCCGCTGTGAATTCCGGCACTGTTCCAGTAAGTGCTGTTCATGACTTCTGCTAGTCCTCTCTCTTACAGCTGCAGTCAGCACATGAGTTTCCATAATACCTCAAGAAAAGGACAGCTGCATGAACTTTCTCTGAAATGCTTTCATGACAGCTTCTCAGGATTGCAGCTCTACTTGGAACTCAGTGCTTTGGGAAAGCATAAATGCTGGGAGAAACCAGTCTAGTTTTAGTAAATAGAAATAGACAACATTGCAGCTGCAAATATAAACAGAATTTCAGGTAAACTCAAAATGCATATTTAGAATTTACCTGGTGATTTAGCCAAAATTGTAGCTGTCCCTTAGTAGATGTTTCACAATCCAACCAGTGGGAAATGTGCATAGATACATCATGGTCAATCAACATTACTTTTTTTATTGTGGGGCCTTTTTTCTCACTAATTCTCTAAACATTCTGAATGATTTTAGAGTTGATTTTGAGGTAAAAATTGAGGTCTGGGTCCATGTTCTGCACACCAGGGCGTGCAAGACAGGTTTCATAGCTATGGTGCTGACTGCTCACAGACTTGTGATAAAATTGCACTTCTTTTAAACAGATGTTGTTGTTTGACTCTTTTTGGTGATGTAGATATAGCAAGATTTGGTTATTAAATAGCCCTTGTGGAAAGTGGTGCACACAGTAAATGATAGTATATTTAGATTTTGGATGCTTAAACTTCAAAATATAAGAAACAGATAATGTAGGAAGAAATTTGTGCCGATTTCTTCTTTTTCAGTTTTAAGGTTTTTATAAGTTATGAAGTAATAAAGGAAAAACATCAGTAATGTGTTTCAGACAGATTCTTTGCTCAGTCTTTCATATGCAGCACAAGTTGTATATTTTTCCTATCATTGCCTGCACCCCAACTGTGTTAAACCCTGTCTCAAAAGTCATACATATACACACGTTTCATAAAAAAATGCTTAATTTTCACCAGTGTTAGCATCTGCACTCACTGGCTTCAGTAAAATCTGTGCCATCTCAGTGTTCTGCAGTCTGCTTTGTATTTAGGTGATAAACAAATTATGGAATTTGAGCTTAGGCATCTAAGTTTGAAAATGATATCTGCTGTCTAACATTCAGTAAGGAACAGCGACATCTTCAGTCATATCTATAGAGGCAAATGCTTTATTTGACAATAGAAGTGTGATGTAGCCTGAGGCTGACCTAAAATGGAGACCAGAGGGTAGAAAGTAATTGTCACCCCAAAAAAAATCCTTTTATTTTCATATTCATTTGGATTTCCTGGCATTCTGTATATTTCTGAGACTGCATATTTGGTGGCTTCCTCTATTTGTTGTTACTAAATACCAAATCATTCCAGAATACTGATTTCTGATAAACAGTGAGATAAATAAACCATTACAGGAGATAATGTGCAAATCTGAAAAGAAGTTCAAGATAATATTAGACTGTCTAGCTGCAAATAGCTTCCAGAATTCTTTTTTATGTTGTATCATATCCCTTTATTTTGTCTAAAATGTATATTAAGTGCTGCTATTTACACATGCATTTCAGCAAAAGAAAAGGGTGAGAAGAAGTTGTTTGGCTTTTCTTTCATGCCCCTGATGCAGGAAAATGGGAGGACTCTGCCAGATGGCACCCATGAACTCATTGTACACAAGGTAATTTGAATTAGTAATGATTAGCTGTAATGAGTCCTCTGGAACATACTTTATGTGCCCGGAAACATTAGGTTGAGAAAGTCTGTATTCATTAACAAACGAGTGATAATCTTTTCACCATTAAAAATATCAGTTGCTGATTGTTTCATATTAAGAATTTTGTTACAAACTGAAATTGAATCTGGGTATGCTTTTCAGTGCCCTGGATTTGCTATGTCTTACTATTATGTTAAATTCTATTTTTAATGGATTTGACAAAGATAAATTGAATTAAAACGCACAAAGTGAAGCCCATGATATCCTCTTACAGAATTGCTAAAGCTGGCAAGTCAAGCAAGCTTATTTATGCAGATCTAATCAATGTTCTAATTGTTTAGAGATGCTTCAGTTTATTGGAATTTTTGTTTCCACATTTAGCAGTTATCACTGTTCAGAGGATTTCATATGTTTCCAGCCAAATTTTAGCTTTTTAACACCAAGATTTGTAGCTATTCATTGAACAGAACCCCTGCAAATTTGTTGATTTCAATTTCAGATATGAAACTATGACCCAAAACCAAAGTTGAAACAGGCGTAGTGAAAGTTCTTTGGTTTTTGGCAGAGAAGCAATAATAATTCATATAAATTAGGGATTTAGTCCTTTGTTTTTATGCAGTACAGTTATTTTAACTGCTTTGTTTTCACAGTGTGAAGAAAACACAAACCTTCAGGATTCTGGTCGCTACCTCAAACTCCCCTTTTCAAAGGGAATTTTCGTAGGAAACAACAGCCAAGCAATAAAAACCACTAAAGAGTCCTTCTGGATTACGTCCTTTCTCTGCTCCACTAAACTCACACAAAATGGTAGGATATGTTGATTATTTGAAACATGATGAATTCAAATGAGTGTTATAGCTAGCCTTTTCTGTTCCAAGTAAGCAGGGATCTACTCAAAAATAGCTTATGTTCTATCCATTATACAAACTGGGTTTCTTCACAATTTTTTTTCCAGATGGAAACCAATGCAGCATGGTAAACCAATGATTTTGAGTAGCTGAAGAATGCTTTTTAGATTAGCATGTTATTGATATCAAATGCAGCCCTCTTAGAATCAATTATCAAAATGCAGCTGCTTTACAAAACCTCTTAATCTGTTTGTTGCAGAGTTTTTATGTAATACTTACTGTAGGCGTTAGGCTGTGGCAGTTTGGTTTTAGGCACAAATTGCTTTTTTGTTGTATCACTTCTCTTCCTTTAAGCCAACAAACACTACTACTTAAACCAATCACTGGATATAAGCAGGAGCAGATAGAAATACATGTGTTTGCGCGCTTTGCCATTGCTACGTATAAAATTCTGAAGATTCTTGTTTGTTTGCCATATTAACTGCAGTTTGTAACTGAAACAGCTCTCCACAAATTTCTAAATATTTTGTATTTGCTTAGTAATGTGACCATTCTTTGGTATACATGCAGTTCTGGTTTTTGGGGGTTTTTTTTCTAAACTGTTTATCACAGTTCTAATATCTGGCTTTGCTCTCTCTTGTGTGTGAATGATTGTGTCTTTGCATTTCTTATATATATATGATGATAACATTGCTGATTGTTTGCAAATTGATTACAGGTGTTTAACAACAACTAGAGCAGCTTTTAAAATGGTAATAATCATCTTAATTTTCACTATTTAGTAGCAAGTGGCCCAAATAGAGTTACGTGCAAATAGTAAGTGGTCTGTTTCACTGTGCACACATCCATTCTGTAGTCTCATAGCAATTAGTTTCAAAGTAATAAGAGTTAGCCAATAAAACATTTTCCTAGAAGTTGCTAATAGGCAATCAGAGACTAAATTTGCTTCAGTTGAAGACCTGGATTTAAGAAATCACATGAATCTCCTGATAGTTACACATGCATGAAAGTGCTGCCCAGAGCTTAAGTGTTTCTCTAATAGTTGCACTTTTGTCTGGGGTTATAATACTTATTTATGTTCACAGTACAGGAGTTATTGTGTAGTTAATGTAAATAGATGTGCGACAAAGGGCATAAAATTTCCCTTTTTTTTGAAACCATATTCTGAGTAAGAGGGTGTAGAATATCTGAATAATACTGATCGCCTTTTCGGCTCTGAAGAGTTAACAGTTATTTCAGCAGTACTTCAGAGGGCGGAAATATTTTCAGTAGACAGGCTCATATTTTCTCCCAAGGTTCTTCTTTGGGAATTTCATCTTGGTGAGTTTCCAAATCCCCATTCTTTTAAACAAAAAATTGCCAAAAAACCTATTGCATGCTCAGAAGATGAACACAGAGCAAAGCATGTGGCTATTTGGTCATGTGAGCATTACTTCAGTTATCCCTGGGAGAATGAAGCATATGCGTAAAAAAACACAGGATGAAAAAGATCTGTGTATTCCTTTTCTAGTAACCATTTGTATTGGCAGGTTTGAAAATTGCTAACTGCTTCTAAATCTGTTTTTACATTTGGAGATTTTTCTGAAGCTCTCATAGAATCATAGAATAGTTAGAGTTGGAAGGGACCTTAAGATCATCCAGTTCCAACCCCCCTGCCATAAGCAGGGACACCTCACACTAAACCATGTCTCAGATCTGCCTGTGTCTACAAACAACAATGTCCAGCCTGAAAATCAGTTGAAAACTGTGTTATTGGTCTGGCCATGGCGTGGGGGAAGACCCCAAACCCAGACTTGTAAACAGTGTGATTGAGTTAGGCCACAGCTTTACTAGCTTACTGGGAAACCTTACCCAGCTGTCATTCTCTCCTTGATTATTCCCACATGCCATCAGCTCTCATGCATATTAAAATTATGGGGACTGGGGGAAGGAGGCTGCTTCCCAGTTGTTTGGATCCATAACTTCTTTACCTTCAGTATGTTGGAGGGGATTTTAGCATTATTTCCAAACAATTTTCAGAAACCTTCTAACCAGGGGAGACTGTGTTCATCAGCATGTCTCATAAGAACATGTCTTTATCGAATCTGTCTGCCAGTTTGCTCTTCCTTAGCTTGACTTTTGATCCTTTTTAGCTAATCAGTTGATATTAGCAAAAAAGTATACCAGCTTTTATATATTATGTTCTTAGCTGAGTAGTTATATTTCATTATCCTAAAGAAAATCCAAAAAAGCAAGAGACAGTGGTTTTTCTAGTGAGTTGTTATCAATACAGTTAGGCTTAGTTTTTGACATATAGGAGGAATTTCTGCTTGACAGAGACTCAGGATCAATCCAGCAAGTCCGAATATTTTAGCAAGTTGGCATCTACTCGCTTCTCAGCATTGATCATCACATCCTCAGTAAGCAGCTGTTCATCAGCAGAGCAACATGCCATACAGCATGTCTGTTGCAAGGCAGAGGTGTTAATCCATCTATCTGCATTTGACAAAAAGCCAAACTGGTGATTAATAAAATAAAAGTAGCAGGGGGCAGCTTTCCAGAGTGACCTCAGTTTGGAGGGAGTGTTGGAAATCACAGAAGAGGCCTATTGGAAGAGGAATACAGACTGCCAGTTCTGGAATTTAGCTTTTCCTTTTGATGTGCAGTAGTGCTACACCAGGCCAATTTTGATGGCTCAGGATTTATAGGAGAGAGATGGAAAGATCAACCCAAACCACTTCCTTACACACATGATTCTAAACCATTTATTAAACTTAGCACTTTGTATTTAAATTAAACTTGAGAAGGGAAGTGCTTTCTTTGATAGGAATGGTAGGCCATGTGTAGCCTGTTTAAAGTGTACAAATCTGCTCATGCTTAAGAGAAGGCATTGGAAATGTTTTTATTCTTCAGAAAAAATTCATCAGCAACATTGACTTTTTCCCATTTCCAAAACTGTGTTTTCTTACTAGGCCTATTTTTGGGGGCAATTTTATATTCTCGTTTGTCTTACCACATGACACATTGCTATCCCTATCCCTTGTGATTCAGATGTCAGATTTTCTATTCATATCATTTCTGGTTGGGCTATTCACTACTGTTATCTCAGCCATGTCTTTCTGCCTTGAAGTTTCCCTCGAAATAAATGCTTTGAAGTCAGTGTCTTACATTTGCGTTCTCCTTCTTTTTTAATCCCCCAGCAAATCCCTAGTATTGTGTGTGTCAACTGTCTTCCACCCAGTTGCTCCAGCAAACCTGTAAGGAAGAGTTTTGTCTGCTATGAACTGACAGCTTCAGCTGGTCTTGCTACTCCTTAACTTAAGTTGAGGCTTAAACAGAATAGGATGTGTGTGGTGTGGAAGGCCATTTAATTATCCAAAAGACAAATGCAGTTCACTGGATTTGTAATGCTTGTTTCTTGAAAATTCCTGTCATATGGAATAATTAGACCTATCATTTGTCCTTGATCTTTGGGATGTGTCTCTGACACACAAGTGGAATCCTAGTGCAATTCTAGAATTTCTTTTAAGCCAAACCATTCCATACTAGCACAGCACAGAGCAAAGCAAATAAGAAGCTGTCCTGGGTTCAGCAGTTGCAGTCAGTTTTTCTTCTCTTTAGTAGCTGTGTTTTGACTTAGCCCGGGAACAAGGCTGATAAGGCCGATGTTTTGTTGCTGCGT